>OX632367.1:22025528-22233028 GCA_951751655.1 Ophion costatus
ATCGAAAAAATATGTTATTTCGGCGAAATTTTTACTTATATTCGGGATTTAAAAAAATACTAAGTCAAAAAAGGGCTACGTACGACGATAGCTATTGCAATTGTGGAAATTTTGATTTTTCGAAATTGAAAATCGTACTATTATATAGCTAGATATATTATATAGCTATATAGCTAGAGTACTATTATATAGCTAGTGCTCTCCCTAAATCGTCTGGAACTTGATCAATTTTCATTATTTAAACGTTTTTTTCACATTTTCTTGAATATATATGCACTTTGAGAAGATGCGAAAAAATCGAATGTTTTGACCCGTCACATTGGTGTCCCTTACGTCAACGATCGTTAAAAGAAAAAGAAAAAAAAACGTTCAGCAACGTCCCCGATAAAGACAGATGTGCCGATGGCCAACGTTGCACAGATATGACAGGTTCAAAATATCCTTGTCCCATATACGTACGCGTGAATATGTCCGTGGAGAAGTTACATATCGGAGAAGAAGAAACGAGGATTATCATTCGACCCACCGACCCTGCTCAGACTCCTAGAGCCATATCCGATAAAACGCGTAACCTCGCTCATTCACAATTCCACCGTATGCCGATAAAAGCTCCGTGTCTTCGATAGTACAGAGAGCGGATATCTCCTCGCTATTTTTTGGCCAAGGTTGTGCTTGTATCGGGAGGAGGCTGCCCGACCAAATTCACAGCCTTACCGATCCAATCTCTTCCAAGACCCAACGGGAATTATTTTCCGGTGCCCGAAATATGGCAGCTTTTCGAATCGAAGAATCAATCGACGAGTACGTGCCTGGAGAAAAATGGATTTTCTCGCTGAGCGATAAACGGCAATTGGCTGCAACTTAAAAATCGCTTTTTGCGTATACCGAGTGAACGAATCGGAGACTCTTTTTTTCATCATTGTCTCGTCATCCAAATTTTTTTCTTTTTTCGATTATTTTCCGGACTACGAGAATGACTCGAAACTTTTTTTCGAATTTTTTCTACTTCTACCACGCAGGTTCGCAAAAAATATTTCGGGTTATCGGGTTCGCTTCGGGACAAGCGAGACAAAAAAGAGGAATTATCGTTGCGTTTCAACGATGCCATTCATAGTTCGAACCACATTGGAAAATGGCACGGTGGACGTTTTTGCGCGTGCTCTTATCACGGGTTCCCTCTCGTGGCCTCTCTATCAGTTTCTTCTTATCGGCGCAAAAGTAGTCTACGCGTATGTGTGCCTGTGCGATCGCCCCAAAAGGATAGACCAGCCGATA
Organism: Ophion costatus; assembly: GCA_951751655.1. Classification (NCBI taxonomy): domain Eukaryota; kingdom Metazoa; phylum Arthropoda; class Insecta; order Hymenoptera; family Ichneumonidae; genus Ophion; species Ophion costatus. The sequence goes on from OX632367.1 coordinate 22,026,804, forward strand.
GAAGAAAAGCCAACACGCGCTCGTTATTTTTGCAACGCGTATACAGGAGTCATCGATTCACCAAGATAGCACACGAGTTCGCCTTGCGATATTATTCCATTTCGCAAATGAACACGAGACCCCGTGTTTCGGTCCCTCGTGGACATTGCGAACAACATTGACGTACTGGTATTTTCATCACTGCTCGACAAAGGGTGGCGCAAAAATCGGCACCGATTTTTCGCTTGCACGTGGAGATGGTTAAGGAAGCCGGAAGTACCGGGCGAGGGAGGAGTAGGGAGAGAAATTCAGAGAGAGTCAGAGGGGACGACGAGGGATGCAGTAAAACAGGAAAGTAAAGCACAGGTGTGTATATTTGTGTGCGGATAGAGCAGGAACTCTATGCTCAATTCCCAGAGAGTCGCGGGCCAGAGGAGCGAACGACGTGGGGCGGCGGTGGGGGGGGGGGGGGGGGCTGAACGAGTCGTTTTCACTTTCAACTCGAGCACGAAGCTACGAGCGCAAGTTGAACGCGGAGTTTCGCGAAAGCCTGGCGAATCTCACCGACTCCTACACGATTCTTCCATGCAGCGGGGTAAAAGCGTGCCTATGAAAATCGGCAAGGTATGCGATCGCAGCGGACTCGTTGTTCGCACGTTTTCCCCGCAGACTTTGCTCAATGCTCGCGCCGTTGCGAAACGACCGCAGAAATGTTGCTTCCGCTATTCACTTCCGGTTGATACCGATTTTTGGCCGATTTCCTACAAATATATCGAAAGATTGAGAGAGATGATTCGATTTTGGATAAAATATCGCCTCGGGTCGAACGGTCACTGCGGTCGAATATGATTTTGGCCGGAAAATCGGCTTGATTCCGACTTCCGGTTGATACCAATTTCTTATCGATTTGTTCCGACGATTGAAAAAGATGATTTGGTGTTTGCGAAAAAAATTGGCTTGGGAACGGTTCCCGCGGTTGAATCCCATTTTCGCTACAACATCGTATACCTACTTTCGGATGATGCCGATTTTTTGGCCCTTGTGGCTTGATTCCGATGCGGCCGATTTATCGGCCGATTTTCCTGCCTTTATCGAATATTTTTTCCGGCTTGAGAACCACTGGATCGACAAACAAAATATCGGAGCTGTTATGGACACGGAGTTGGCAACCGTTGGCGTGGGCCGTGATTACTTTCTCCGACGATCGGGGCCCTCGCGGTCGGCGCACCTTCGGCAAGAAAGAACCCCGCTCAGCGACTTATACACGGCTGAGAGTTCTCTTCCGGGTTGAGAGAGTCGGAGAATCGTCCTCCTTCTCCTCCGCCTCCTCCTCCACCGTCTCTTTCTCGCTCACCCTCTCTCTCTCTCTCTCTCTCTCACACACACACACACACACACACACACACACACACACACGCTCCACCACCTCGCAACCCGCCCGGCGCTATCAACGACGTACCGTGATATTAGCCCAGACTCAAGTGTCTAATTAAATGCATAAATTAATAGCACGAAACGGTCTTTTTTCGTTCTCGTCGCGTCAATGATTGCTTCGACCGGAGATTTCGATTGTACAAAGAAAAAAAACGAATCTCCGTAACAGCTACAGCCAGAAGTAACGGTCTTTAAGGGCAGATATACACCTAGGAGCCGGAAAAAAAATCATTTTTGTGAATTTTTTCGAGGAAAACTATTTGAAATTTCGGATCGGGGTTTAAATTATCTAAAAGTATATACATTCAAAAATACGTTTAATTTTCTTTATTTAAAAATATCAAAAATATACAAGGAAAAGTATGATCCCTGGAGCGTCGTAAAAAGATCGGTACCCCAAATTTCTCGAAATCCAATGAACCGATTGCCTTAAGGTTTTTTGTGGTTATTCTGTACACCATTATCTAGTACTTGTTATAGGATTTTTTTCCCTCTACTTAGTTTTTGTTTTATAGGCAAAATAATAACTAATTTTTCGCCCACAAATCACTATTTGTGTTCAAACGTCTGCCATTTTGTCATAAATCGATATTTTCAAAATCGGCTATGACAAGTACTAGATAATGGTATATAGAATAACCACAAAAAAACCTCAAGGCAATCGGTTCATTGGTTTTCGAGAAATTTTGGGTACCGATTTTTTTACGACGCTCCAAGGATCACACAATATCCTTGTATACTTTTGATATTTTTAAATAAAGAAAATTAAACATATTTTTGAATGTATATACTTTTAGATCATTAAAACCCGAACCCGAAATTTCAAACGGTTTTCCTTGAAAAAATTCACAAAAATGACCTTTTTTCCGGCTCTAGGTGTATATCTACACTTAAGGGAAGACTCCGCTGTGACGCGCCGAAGAAATCTCCTTTTCGCCTTTATTTTTATCTATCAGATTACCAATTTGAAGAAAAAACGTATGCTGTTGAGCATACAGTAAACTTCTTCGTGTAAATTTTTATTTTGAAAAATAATCAAAGTTAACAACTTCATTGAGATATAACAAAGCCTCTGAATGAAGAATTTGTTCCAACGGCCGGATCGATTACTTGACAATAGTTGGCCTGAAAAATAAAAAATAAGAAAGTTTTGTCATCCATATAAATGTACCTTGCCGTTAAAAAATCACAACACGGTGTGGGTATTAAAAAAAAAGTGTAATTTTTGTGAAATTTCTACTTATATTCGGAGGCTAAAAAAAGACCCAATTTCAACAAAGAAAAAAAAGGCTACCTACAACGCTAGTTACTGCAATTACAAGAATTTTGATTTTTTGCCTTTGAATATTGGACAATTATAGCCAGAGTCCGGCCAGGTCGAGAAAAATCGTTTTGAGACAAACGCGATTGAAAGTTTTCGCATACATAAATATAAATAACTGTAATTGGTTAATTGTCGATATTTTAACTTGAACACCTGTTCCCATATTTTTGAATATGTACCTATACTTTGAAAAAAGGCAAAACCGTCACGATGACGTCCCTCCTCAAAGTACTTGAAGATTCTTCACTTTTGTTCGATAGTTCATCATCAATGGCTTACTATTATTATGGTCGGGAATGTTAAAGGATAAGATCATTCGTTGTCCGGCGTCATTTATCATTATAGCCAATAATGCTGAAGAATATTTTTTTATTGTCAATAATCTTGAGGGGCGCTGATCGTTCTTCCAGATGTCCCATAGGTTCGATGGAAGTTAAACTTGGAAGTTTCTGCATATTCCTGCGACTACGACGTTTATTATCATGTTGAAGTTCGCATCGTTGGAGAGCAATGCAAAATTACTCGTTATCATCGCTCAATTTTTTTGTTATTGTGCAAATCTCTCTACCTTTTTTGTGTATTCTTAGTAGAGATTTACGTCCACGATTTGCCAAAACAGACCCTTTGGATAAGCATAAAAATAAAAAAGGCAAATGACGAAAAACATTGTTTCAAAATACAAAAGTACATTAAAATCTATATCAATTTGGTGCAATTTTGGTAGGAAATTTTGATAATTGCTGATATTTTCCATTCCAATTTGACAGATATCTTTTTAGCAATGCGTATATCAACAATATACCCGAAATAAAGTAATATCTATGAATAGTTTTTTCACAATTAATTCGAAAAGTGCCCTTTTGTGGGGTGTCACTGCAGTGTAGCACCCGAATGAAAGTCGAGTGGTTCGACGATCAATGGTAAACGGATTCTGTTCATACGTAAATGTTGTCGAAAAAATCAAATTGTATATCTTCGTTAGTTCGACTAGGTTGTTATTGAGCAAAAGAAAATAATAAAATAAAAATAAAAATAAAGATCGGAAATGTAGCACAGTTTGTCACGAAAAATTCTCATCGACGTTCCAGCAGAATTCTCAATCTTCTGATAAAAAAAGCATGCTTGCCTAAATTGCAATATTATTTTTTTTCTCTCCAGAAAGCTGCGGAGTAACTTTTCCAAACTTCAAAGTCCTATCTCCATCGGTCATAAATATAACTCTATAAAACGACAAAATTCCACATCTCTTGACATTCTTGATCGTCCTGAAAATTCCGCCCGCATCCCGAAAAAGGCCGGAACCTCATTTTTTTTCGATCCTCATCACAGCTGCTATAAATCGATCCATCGCGTGCTTTTTTCTCCCTCGCTTATGTGCTTTCTTCGCTCAGAGTATAACGCAACGGGGCGCGAATAAGACGGGCCAAAAAGTAGCCTGTGAGAAAGAAAGGTGCGTGAAGTTTCTCGGTTGTTTCGATACGTATATAGTGAAAGCGAAAGGCTACGTGAGTCAGAGAGACTAGGAAGTGAACGAGACTGCGGCGGTTCTATTTAATAATGGACACGCTATTTGCGCGCGGCTCGGAGGAGGATACTCGGACTTTAAAATACGCCTCAAGGTTGACGAAGATTTATCGAGGAATACCTCAAATTTCTCTTTTTCGATGACGGACATACCGTGAATGGGCGGGGCGGGGGGGGGGGGGGGGGGGGAGCCACCTGTAACAGCTTGACCTTGAGGCGCATGATACAACAAAAAGAACCCGTTTTTAAATACATCGCGACAAATTTTACCCATCACCGATCTTTTCCAAAAAGTCATTCGTAAAAAAATCATATATTATGTTTGCATATTTATGCGCAGTAGCGTGCAAAAGTTTCGGGCCAGCCGATTTTCTTGAGTAAAGTGACAAAATATTGAATCCCCGAACTCGTTAATCATTTGAAATTTTCAAGGGAGCTATGATATGAATAATAGCGTGACATATTATTTTTTTTGTATGGCGTATTACTCGTGTAGAGCGTCAAACCAGTCGTTTCGTCATTGGTGTAAAAAAATCCACTCATCAGTAAAAAGAAAAATCAAAAGGCCGGATTAATTTTGAAAAAAAAATATCAGTATTGGACAGCGTCAGATTGGTGGAAAGTGCTGTTTTTCCAATGAGTCCAAATTTCACCAATTTAGAAGTGATGGCCGGGAAAACGTGATACGTCCGACAGGTGTACGAATGAAGAATTTCCCATTTGGAATGAAGAAAATGCCGCACGGTTGGGTCTTTCAACACGATAACGACCTCAAACACGCTTGGCGTCTTGTAAAAGATTTTCTTCGAAGACTAAAAGTACCTACACGCCTTCTCGATTGGCCATCGCAATCACCGGACTTTAATTCGACTGAGCATTTGTGGCAAGACCCGAAAGATCGTGCGGAAGGAAAAATCACACCAACAAGACCGAATCATTTGCGACACGAGTGGGATAACTTGTCAAAAAAACGGATCTCACAATTAATAGCGCCCATCCACGCCACCTCGTCGATGTCCCTTATCGCTGTCGATGACCCTTATCGCTGCTAAGGGTATGTCAACAAAGTACCGAGTCCAGTGAACAAGGTCGAATCTCGTTTTCGTATTTTCAATTTTTCTTTTTTACGATTTTCACACGCAAAAGTATGTGGCCCGATACTTTTGCACACTCGGTAAATAGAAAGTCACGAACAATCAAATATTTAAGAACAATATCTTGTATATAATTAATTGTTTTCAAATATAAGTGAATACGTGTTGCCCTAACACTCGTTTAATTTTTCCCCACTCTCGTGTATTTCAATGCAATATTTGCCTGATAAATAGGATGGCTCAAAACTTTTGCACGCCACTGTATATAAACGTTCATACGAACGCACGAATAAAAATAGCGTTACGCTACGCATCGTTGGAATGCAACAAAAATTCATTCTTTTTAACGGGTTATGCCTAGTTGCAATAGTCGAAAAGAGCTAATTTTTGGGATTTTTTAAGTTATTTTGCTTACCGACTTTAAGAATGTACCTTCGAGGAAAAAGCGTTTAAAGTTTCGAAGGACACTCCGAACGTTTCGACGGGCGTCGACATAACAGCGAACCAACATCTGCGTCAATTTTTATCCGATCACCTTGAAACTTTCAGGGAACATTTATAAGGTCATGTACTGTCAAAAGAGGTTCGTTTTGAAAAAAGTGATTTTTCGACTTTTACAACTAGGCGTAACCCCTTGATTCCTCATTTTTTTCCCTTTCCACGTATCCTTATTAAAAATTCCGATCTTCATTTGTAAAATAAAAAACTTTGGTTAATAATAGTAATGAAGAAATGAGTCACGAAGAAGAAAAGATATCGACGCATTCCAACGATGTAAATTTGAACGTCATGAATAAAAAGATACAAATTTCTTCGATACGACGAATATTTTTATAAAATTTTTTTTAAAGCAACCACTGTCGACTAAGTTTGGTTGGAGCATATTGAGAAAAGTATTCTTTCAATGCTACGTGACGATCCAAATTGCACGAGCCCCGGATTCCCTAATCGGTTTATCTATCGATATGCACGAAATTTGAATGTATAATTAAAACGAGCTGGGAGCTGGTGAAAATTCCTCAAAATTCAGCAAGCTCTCAGATTGGACACCCAAATGAACCGGAATCTCGTGAGAAAACATTTGCGGGTTAATGGGAGCGTGACGAACTTTCCCCATTCCGTATTTCCTTAATTGAGGAACATAGAGTGTTTTTTTCTCTCCTTCCTATCGTTTTTTTCGTACGAATCGTTTTTTTAGCTTTTCGTATAATATAAAGGGGTAGGAAGAGAGCGAGAGAGAGAGAGAGAGAGAGAGAGAGAGAGAGAGAGAGAGGAGGGAGGGAGGGAGGGAGGGAGAGAGGGAGAAGCAAACAGAGGCTATCTCATCGCGAAGGAGCGCACGATCCCTCTTTATACATATGCGATTCTTATGGCGAATTATAATTGCCTCCTGGCTATGTATTGACGGTTATCTGCCCTCGCGGCGGGATTGACGGGACTATCAACCCAAACGCACAATCGCTCTTCCTCAACAATTATTACGAATTACGCAATAATGCATACAAGTTTTCCTTTCTTTTCTGCATCCGCATCTGCACTCGCGCCATTGACGATTGATCCGAGATAATTAGAAAGATAAGATGGCAATAGCTGCGATAAAGAGGATTCGATTGGTCTCACGCGACGTTTGACTGGAATCTTAATTGGCCCAATTATTAACTCCAATGAGCCGTCGTATAAAACGAAACGTCTTTACTTTTTTTTTAATCCAAAAGCTGTATTTAGCGATGAAAATCTCGTAAATTTGCACAGCTCCCATATGTTAGTTTATTATTAATAATAACGGAAATATTGATCGAACGCAATTGAAATACAAATTGTACGTCTGCAGGATTTTTCTTTTCTTACTCGGAAACCCTGATCATTAAATGGCGGCATTAGAACAGCAAGGAAAAAGAGAAAGATTGTTATCGAATACCGGACAAGTTTTTGAAAAATAATAATTTCACGGGCCTGCATCATAGCACACGCGGGGTGTGTTATCGATGACTATACATCTATATACGTGTCTAACGAGAATGACGATCACGGTGCTCTAACGTTGTATAGATACCTACTTTCTAACGGTAGCACCGCGCGGCCAAAAATCGTGTGCGGGACACGTGTCGATTGGGAAAGGAGGCCGCTCAAATGTCAATTTCTCTCTGCGCCTCCGGACCTCATTTTTTTTTCTTTTTTCAAATTTTTCTCACCTCCGTTTCCTTCTGGCGCGCCGTTTTTCTGCGCTTGCTACGCACCTGGTCGGGAATCTCTCCCCTCGTGCAAAGGTTATGCAAATTGGGCCTTGTTTGTTACTATTTTTCGTAAATACCTACGCGAACAATATTTTTTAATCTCGGTCGTTCGATACGCCTGCATTGTTTTTGGTATTTCTTTTTATTATCAAATTATTATAATTGGATAATGCCTTCAATAATTATAAAATTAATTATCAAACTAGTACACACTGTTATTTAATTATACCAACGATTACACAAAACGATTACATGCCTATTACAGATTAAATTTTGCATAATATTTTATCTTTTTTATCATGACGTTGGAGTTTGTATCGTTGGAATGCAACGAAAATTAATTCTTTTTAATTGGTCAATTTTTTTGTTGCCAATTTAGTCACCTAAAAACGATCAAACGTTTCTACGTAGTCTTATTAGGAATTTGCAACCTCAATTTGCAAAAAAATCAAAACACAGAAATAAAAAATGAAGAAAAAATATTGTTGCATTTTACCAATTCTTTACTACATTTTATATACATACACCCCCCCCCCCCCCCCCCCCACACAATTTTATACTGTTCCTGTTCGTGTTCATTTTCCTGAAAAGTCAATTCGCCACGCGTCAAAATGTCATCGACGACATTTTTTTTCCTCCAAGCCTTGCCTGTTGGAGAGTTTTTTCGTTTTTTTTCTCACATTCTATGTCGAGAGGAGGAGAGTCGGAAAGAGGGAGCTGAAGAGGCAGAGGGGATAATATCGCACGAGATAATTGATAATTCCGGGCTCGGGAGAGAGAGCGGGAGAGAGAGAGAGAGAGAGAGAGAGAGAGAGAGAGAGAGCACAGGTCGTTCGTGGGGAAGGAGGTTCGCGAAAGAGAAAGTGCGCGCGGGCCACAGGTTTGCGCGTGGGACAGCAGAGGCTCGTGATGGCGCTTCCGCAGTTCGGAGAGATGTTCCAAAGGCATCCGGCCTTGACACGTATAAAAAGAATAAATATGACGGAACGCCTAGAGGCGTTTATTGTATGTACGCATATAAAAGTACCAGAAATTCTTCTTCGTGCTCGACATTTGTCATGTACATATATGTATGCGTATAAGTGTGCGTACGGGTGTGTATATGTATATATTGGCATTGCGGCAGCTGTTGGGAATTAATTTTAGATTGCACAGCCAGTGGGCGCCTGACTAGGTCAACTTGGTAACATCGCAACGAGCTCATTGTGTCGACTCGATATCCTGCGTGTTGGTGTATACTCGTCGAGGCAACAACAACAACAACAAAATACATCCTTCATTAACGGACTACTATCGAAAAGTGGTAAAAAAAAGAAAAAAAGAAAGAGAATGTGGCCAGGTGCATGATCAGCCGTTGCGATAGGATTATTAACATTGGCCGACAATTAAAAAAGGTTTTTGCTATTTTTCTTTTAGAAAACGTAAGTGACTTACGGCAATCGCCATAGTTCCTTTTTTCAGCCTGAATCGCGAGAAATCCGAAAAATATCATTATTTTTTATACTTTGACGATGTACGTTTGTTTTCGTCATTCGATATTTTTTATGAATGAATTTTATGAATTATGGAAATGCTGGTGATTTTAAATCTCTCAAAGTAAACAGGTAGATTCTGTGACGTTGAAGTTTGCGGCATTGCAATGCAAAGAACATGATTTTTCTTTACTTCTGAAATTTCATTTGGCGGCGGATCAGAGCTACGAAAATCACGCGAATATTTTTAAGGTTTCTTATTCAGCGATCTGCAACCAGAATTTGCGAAATATGTTTTTGGATAATGATGAAAATGATCAATTGAAACGAATTTTCGTTGCGTTTCAACGATGCAAACTTCGAGCCTATTAGATTCTTTGAGGGAGGACACCACTGTGACGGCCCGCAAAAGGTCGTTTTTCCCGTATTTTTTTGTCTACTAGATTATTCATTTGGAATTTGGAGAAAAAAACGGTATGTCATTGAGCATACATTGAACTTATTTCACGTGAATTTTGATGCGAGAAAATAACAAATTTACAACGCTATTTAATTTACAACAGAGGCTCAGTATAAATAATGTGGTTGAACGGCCGGATTGATAAATCGACGACGGTTGGTCCAAAAAATTAAAATTAAAAAGTTTTATAATCTATCCAAATGTAAATCTCGTCGAATGCATCCGTTTTTCGGGAAAAAAAAAACACAAAATGGCGGGTGTTAAAAAAGTATAATTTTGGCCAAATTTTTTCTGACATTCAGTTGCTTGAAAATACAAAATTTTTTAAAATACTTACAACGATGGCTACTGCAGTTACGGAAATTTTGGATTTCTAAAATTGTAAGTCGGATAATTATAGCTAGAGTTATGATTCCGGCCAAGGTCGAGAAAGTCGTTTCGAGAAAAAAAAAAGATTGAACAGTTTAGTAAAAGTAAATCGTTGCGCTACCGGCTCTCGCTAAATCGTCTGTAACTTGGTCAATTTTCAATTTTGTAACTTGATATTTTTGCCACATATTCTTGAATATATATACTGTGAGATAATCAATGAAAAAATCGATTCTTTTGACCCGTCATAGCACTGTCTGTTCTTAATGATAAACAATTATGAACGCACTTGGTCGGAGAAAGTCTTTTTTTGCCGTAAAAGAAGAACCGCTTCCGTTTGAGCTAGCTTCAATTTTTTCAACAAAAAAACCTCACCAATCGTTCATACGTTTGGGCAGTGAACGAACAACCGGATTCTCGTTTCTGTTACGCGAGGAAGGAAACAAAACGAAAAGACAAAAATAATTAAGCTCCATAGACGCTGATGGCGAGCCGATCCTTTTTCCTGTTCCGCGTTGCTCTCGTTCGCCGTTGCGTTTTTCATCGCCGCTTTTCCCCGACTTTTCACCGATCGAAGCAACCACGAGGAAGCGATGCCGTTTTACGCGGAACGAAATGATTCCAGATAGCGTGCGAGGCGAGCGCGCGCGCTCACTTTCGTTTTTCCACGCTCTCAGACATCACCTGTACACTCTTTTTTTTCGCCTTCACAGAGCTCAACTTCGCCATGTAATACGGATATAAAAAGACTTTCGCGTTTTTTACACCCGGCTGAACATTTTTTCCCGCCCCTCCCGGTCTTCGCGTCGATTCAGGCGAGAGGGGAGAGAGCGAGAGAGAGAGAGAGAGAGAGGGACGAAAATTCACAAAATTCTTTTTCGACAAAAACTCAAACTAAATTGTTCTCCACTGGGCGCAAGGACCAGTCCAAAGGGAGCGGAAGAGAGGGAGATAGAGGGAGAAAGTTTGAAAGTGAACTGTTCATCCAGCCAGAAATTTCTGACCCACCTTTTCAGCGACGAGACGCACGTATGCGAACGACGATAGCCACGAAGCGAAATAAAAATAAAATTAAGCCTATCTATCGAGTCACGCAATTGTTATTTTATTTCGTAAATTGCATTATATTTGCAACTGGATTTTTTCCCGTCCATAATTGCGCCAATTATTAGCCGGACAATTTTATAAATCTTGGCTTGCACGATAAGTAATTTATTTCGAATGTTCGAGAGCTTTTTTTACTCACATTTTCGAATGATTTCTACATAGTGGCAGTCGTTATTGTCATCTCACCGGGAAGATATTACAGGGAAATTATTGCACCTTACTGAATTTTAACACCGCATGATGCCTTTTTATTCAATAATCATGATAATGCATCTATAATAATCAGCATCATTTAAAAAATAATAATGTTAATAACAATAAGAATAGTGTAGTAATTAATACACACGTGGAAACGTTTGTGGCATTAGATATTCGCCAAAAGAACTTTATACTCCAATCAATCTTATCGTATTTATCAAAAAATATTCTACTGGATTTATAAACGCCGGCGATTACGGATGTATAAGTGCGTTGCTCGAAGGCCGAGTCTGAGATTTCCGGTGGGAAGTATGGAAACGAGATTATCGTAACTTTCGCTGCTCGCGTTAGCGATTCTTGGGAACGCGCACTCTCTCTCTCCCTCTCTCTCGCTCGCTCGCTCATTTCGCGAGGCTTTTAAATTATGAAATTATTCCGGATGTGGATTCCGCGCCTCCGTGACACGTGTATTCTCCGACATACCACGTGAAGCAAAAGTTTACGCGTTCAAAGAAAAATAAGATAATAAATACGTACGATCAAAAGGAAGCCAGAATAGTACAGACACGTAACGAGTGTTGTTTTTTTTCCTTGCGTATGGTACTGACCTGCAACAATGTGCATGTTCGATTTGCCTCGTTTATTCGTCGCGACAAACGCCTTCTATTAGGTGCATACGCGCGTGTGAATTACGAGTCTGGGGCGGATAGGCGAGGAGGTGGGCCTAAGGAGGGAGATCACGTCGTTCTCCATTTTTTCCTCGCATACGTATACACCCGGAATAATTATCGGATCGACGGTTCTTGTGGAGAGAAAGTTTCGGCGCAGGGCTCTCTCTCTCTCTCTCTCTCTCTCTTTTCTCTTTCTCTCTTCACCCCTTCTACTCGTTCTTTCTACCGCCTGTTGCTTATTTCTTATACCCATACCATTTCCACGTATATATATTGCAGAGTAGTGTGATTCGAGGAGCATGGCAGACTTCCAGGACCCTCCTGTCCCGAAAGTCAACGATTCGTTCCAAAAAAATATATTAGACCGTACTCAAGCCAGCCAGATTTATTGATTGACTATACAGATACACGCACACACACACGCGCGTGTAGAGGATGGCCCGAAAGGTCAGGTCCAAAAGGAAGATCCAGATACCTCGTGTCAATATCTATCCGAATCACCCCCACATATGTTCTACGGTTGTTTCAATTGGCGATTTTTAAAAAAGCATTTTTTCCTCCTCTGTTTATCGTTATGAAATGCACTGTTGAGCAATAAAAATGACCAACTGAATAGTAACGTAAATACCTTGAATTTTGATGAAAGGACAAAGAAAATAAGCTTGAGAGGAATGGGACTGAAGTTTGCATAGTTGAAGCGCAATGGACATTAATTGTTTTTCACCTTCTCAAGTGTCTTCAAGCTAATTTTAGCTACCAAAATCCATCAACCATTTTTCAAGATGCTTTTCGAATACCTGTTGTTGAAATTTGTTGAAAAGATTCGGTGTGATGATAAAAATGTGAATATGAATTGTCGTTGCAATGATGCAAACTCCAATAGAGGAAAGTACATACACAAAAGAGGATTTTTTAAAAACTATCCTACAGAATAAGTTGAAAATAAATTAAACATCTTTTTTTTCTCGTGGTATTGCAGTTCGCATCGATGGAGTTTAATGAATTTTTTTTTCTCTCAAATTTCTTTCGGCAGATTTTAGCTACCCAAATCTCTGAACCATTTATGAGATGCTCATGGGAAATAGATCCGCAATTTAAATTTGCAAAAATGATTCGGTATAACAATAGGATTAAGGTTTCGTTGTGTTCGAAGGATACAAAGTTCAATGCCATTCTTTATTTATTTTTTTCCGAGAACTCAAAAAGATCGCGGAACGTACACTAGTGAAATTATTTAGGGACACCTCTGATAGTAATTAGGTTTTTTATATTTAAGGAGAATATGTATATTCTGCTTCGCCGAAATCATACTGGAATGTTCTTATTTTAATGTAACATATGTTTCTACTCAATATGTGCCTTAAGTCTGCTCTGATAAAAATACAAAATATAAGTCATCATAACGTAAAAATGATCGGTAAATGCGTAATTTTAAAAAATTTGAAAAGTGTCCAGAATTAACTGACCTAGGGTATATAGGGGTGATTCGGATCACTTTGCGTAATGGCAAAAATATATTAAAATTATGTAATTTATTTGATTTATTATTTTACGAAGATACTATACTGCTCTATAAAACGAATCGTGCTAGTCTCATAGAATTTTGCAATTATCCAAAGCAATCGACAATTTTCGACCGCCACCTTATATTTTTTTTTCCTCCAGTTTTGCTCCACTCGGTAGTCGTCTGTCGATCGAAATCGAGAAGTGTATTCGTGGCGCAGTGCGAGTTCCGCGTTTGTTCAGGAAACTCCGGAGCTTCCTAGGCTCAGGCCTGGACCTGGCACAATTTAGCGACGGTGCAACGCCGCATTTAATTCCTCCGTTTTTTGCAACGGACTATATTAACCGTGACAAGAGGAGGAAAAAAGATAAATACTGCAAAAAATGTAACATCATCAACCGAATAGACGATAAAAAGTGAAAATCAATTGGGAAGAGGAGCGGGATTTTTTTTTTCAATTCCCGAAGGCCTCGCGCGCCGAATAACGTAATCGCAATAACGCGGTAAAAAAATACGCGCTGTTGTTTTTTTTTCTTCTTAATTGCGATACGTGTATAGTTGCAGCTCCCCGGAAACGGTGAATGCGGCAATTCTGACCTCACCTCCCTACCTCTCTGCATCTTGTCCCGTTGCTCTTTTCCGCGACACCGACTCTATCCCCCCCCCCCCCCCCCCCCCCCCTCCGTGTCTCTCTCTCAAGACGGGGAAAGTAGCTCGGACAACTTTCACTACCATGACTATAACTTATACACACGGGAATATACGTGGACTTACGCGCCCGTGTGATTCTTTCTTTTTTGTTTCTCCTTTTTTTATTCATCGTACATCGTACGCCGAGTTATCCAGCTCGGAAATCTTTCTGCGCGCTACGACGACGCGGTATTTCCGTGGTTCCCCGTACCTGCCAGGGGGACATAAAAAAAATCCAAATGGAAAAAACACGACTAGTTTTTTTTGCCGTTTTTTTTCTTGGGCTTTACTTTGACAAGTTGTTTTCCAGCACTTTTGGAACGCAAGGAAAATTGGATTCGTACAGAGCGTGACAGGAGGATTGTTTCGTGCGTTTTATACATTTTTCAATGCGTTTACGCACACACACACACACACACGGGCCCATATATTTACATTTAAACGTATAATTATATTTATATTGATATTTGTACGTATATTCGTATTCGTATTCATATTAACATTTATATATCCAAATGGGGCAAAAATATTTGCAGGACTAAAAAAACATTTAATCGAATCATGAACTTTAGAGCAAGGACAGTGTTTGAATTGAGCTTTTTATAAATATTCTTACATTTATATAAAAGTAGTTTCGAAGACATTGGGGTTATAATACGTATCGTTGAGTCCCGTCCCATAGGCCACTATGGGGACAGTTCTCGAAATGACTTTTCCTCATAATATACAAATACCCAAAGACTGATAAAAAAAATTGAAGAAAACAATTGTTCTGCGAACTAAAACTACGCTCACGGAGCGGCAATCAAATTTTCAGCGCGTGCAGAAAAAGGTATATCGTTGGAGTTTGCATTGTTGGAATGCAACGAAAATGAATTTATTTCAATTACTCAAGTAGTTTTTGGCCTCTTCAGATTGTATAAATCGCTCAAACGTTTCTACGTCTTGTTATTAGAAGCTTGCGATCTCAATTTGCAAAAAAACAAATGTTGAAAAATGTAACGCAATAACGATCAAAATAAATAAATCAAATATTGCCGCATTCCAACAACCCAAATTTCAACGTCATAAAAATTGATGTTCCTGCAACAATTTTTCATCCCGCTGGGAGACAAAAATGACATTCGAGTTCAGGAACAATATTATTACCTTGGCCAAAAGCTTTGGTGCAGGTTCGCGATCGTAGGTATGTATATGTATATATGTGTGCAACAATTTGCATCCATGGATATGCAAGAACGTGCATTCCCCACCTAATCTTCTCTTTGGTTCTGCAAAAACAATATACATAGTGATATGGTAAACAGACGTTCTCGTTGAACCGTGACGTTTCTATCAAGGATACGCGTGTGAGATTACATCGCATACTTGGAGCTCTCGGTACTGGAGCGCGCGCGGAAACGAAAGTGAATCCCTTGGATCAACTAGAGAATCGATCGATCGATATCTCCCTCTCTCTCTCTCTCTCTCTCTCTCCCTCATCTCTCGCTAGCTACTCGGTCGGCTCTTATTTCATGCATTTTTATTTCACAATTGCCACTGCGGAGCCGTCCGGTCGAGGGTCCCATAAGGGAGCCAATATACATATTTATAGTTAAACGATGGTTACATATATACAGATTCGCCGATCGCAGACAACGCAAAACGTTAAAAAGAAGCGATGAACCGAGGGCACCGAAAGTAGCGTTTGTGCGCGCGGACGTGTATCCCGTTTGTTTGCAGAGATCTACATAAATGATTTTGTGCGACCTTGGACTCTGGTCTATTTCGGCCGGCACGCATCTCCTAGGGATTTTCAGCCTCGACGGACTCCGGTATCCTCAAGGACAGGTGTTTTTTTTTCTTCTTTCTTTCTTTCAATTTTCATACCCGAGCTACGCGAATAGTTAAAAAAAAAAAACGAACACGTTTCGTCAGAACGTACATTTTTTAAAATGGATGTGAAAAATGGATTGCTTCTAGCATGGGTGGAGTTAAGATGAAGCATTATTTGCATATATATGTTTTTAAATTATTAATAAAAATATTAATGAATTAAAGGAAATTATATGAATCTATTAATTAATATATTTTCATCAACAAAATATATACTTTAGTTGGCAGGAAGAATCACTTCCATACATATGTTCGTTTTTAATATTTGTCAATTAAATGTATACAGGGTGTCCCTCTTATCTCTGCCACCCGGAATAACTCGGTAATTATCGATGTCACAAAATAATGTTCCAGACAAAAGTTGTGAAACGGTGTGAAGGGGGCCATCGAATGCGACCAATTTTTTAATTTATTTCGGTGGCGGCGCTGACGCACAGTGAAGGTCACTTCCACTTTTTTCAATGCAATGGTACATTTTTCTTCAACCATCTTGTGGAGCACCTCAAGCCGCGTGAAAAACATTCGGGCGCCAAAGTCGTTCCAGGTCATTCAAGGTCAGTATCAATTATGCAAATGTAAATATCTCGGATCACTGCCAAATATTTGGCAGTGATCTGCAATATTTAGATTTGAATTTCATTTTAATAGGTGTTTGATAAGTATCCTTGAATTATCTTGAAATACTTTGACCCCCAATGTTTTTTATGCGGCTTGAGGTGCTCCACAAGATGATTGAAAAAAACGTGCCATTACAATTTTAAAAAGTGCTGGTGACCTTCACTGTGCGTCAGCGTCTCCTCCGAAATGAAAAAACTTGATCACATTTGATGGCCCCTTTCACACCGTACAACTTTTGTCCGGAACATTTTTTTGTGACGTCGATAATTACCGAGTTTGCCTGGGTGGCAGAGATAAGAGGGAGGCCACCCTTCGTGTATATATATATATATATTTATTTATTCATATTTATATTTATATATTTTGAACGTTTATTCATTAAGTATCTATTTTAATTAGCAGGAACAATCATTCGCACAAATATCTCTTTTTTAATAAATATGAATTAAATATATATGGCAATGAATGAGAAGGTAATCACACACACATACATATATACGCAGATAATTTTTCCCGTTAATGAAAATTAGCCAAATTTTTGTGCCCCCTAAAGAAACGTATGCATCGCATTAGCGCATATTATTTTATTTTCGTATTTCGATACGTGTATGCAGAATAAAAAATAAATGCACAAATGCATAAAATGTCACGTAGAAACAATGCTCCACAGTGGCGTCGACAATCGCAATTGCACCTCACCAATGCACCGCCTCCTCTCGGGCTCTCGTAATTATCTCATGTGAGTCTGCATTTTCCGTTTTCCTTCCACAATTCGCATATATCCGTTGCGAGCTCACAGTCGAATAGTTCCCATCGTTGCACACTGTACCGGGCGGCGGAGGTGGCCGCGAAAAGCTCACTTTTAATGATTAAATACCTCCCGGATGTGAGTAGAAAAGCATGCCGCGGAACTGCCGGAAAAACGTGTCCACGCGTGAGTTTGCTTCGAGTCGACATATTTTTCCTCTAACCGTAAGAGCCGCAGCCTCTCAAGTCGCAGGTCAAAAAGGGCCCGGAGCGGATGACGAGGCCCGAACAAACCCAAGGTTCGACAAGGTTTCGTACACGTCAATTATAACTCGATAAACACGACCGATTTCCATTACGGCAATCGTCTCTCTGTAGGCCCGGAGCGGCTTGACGTCGTTCAGCCAAAACTCTGCGTCCTTCTGGGAAAACACGCGCGCCGTTGAGTTTCGCGGTTGTAAAAAGAGATGGAGAGATACAGACCGACAGCTCACCTTTTACGTCTAAGATCGCGCGGACACCGCGAGCTCCGTACGTTGCGTCATTTCCCTGAGAAGTGGAAGGTGGAGCGGCGTTTTTCTCATTCCACCGTTGGACATTATTATATCGTTGTGTTCGTTTCCGTTATCGTAACCGAATGGGAATACGGCAACCGCGAGAGACGGAGCAGGGGGGGGGGGGGGCGTTCCTTCGAAGAAGAGTTCAAAATGGATTTTTGGCCAAAGCATTCGAGAAAACTAATTGCCTTGTTGCTTTTCCGATCGCGCACAGCTCGTTTATCCAGTCAGAATCACGAACGTGACGAATCTATTTCTTTCGTGGCCCTGGCCCAGCCCCTTGCGCTTTTTGTGCCCTCCCTGAAGCCTCCGTACCTCTATCCGCTGGAACAAAAATTAAGGGGAGCCCCGAGTTCGTTGAACGTACGGTCGATGGCTATGAACAATCGAAGTACGGCCGCGCGTTATTCGTTTCAAGGCTCGAGTGTCTCGGAACTAATTTCCCGTTGTGAAGCATCAGTCGAGAATTCGCAGCGAAGAATTGACGCGAAATAAAACAGGGAGATTCCACACGTTATCGAAGTGGTTGCACTAATCATTCGATCAAGTATGCGCGCGGCTGTTTTTTTAAAGAAATTTATTTTGTTGCATATCCGCGAACGCGGGCAAACACAACCTGCCGCCTCCTCGACGATTTCCAGGCGGCCAGTGTTATAACCCAAACATCAATGCGGAACAATCGATCAGGTCGCCCCCGCGCTACTGACCAGCCAAACACACGCGAGATGATTCGCCGCGATTTTGTTGATGGAAATATGAACAAGTTTGGGGCAGTAGGTTATTACGAATGAAGAGAAGAAGCTCGAGCGGTCTTTAAAATGTAAAGGCTGCGGAGGTCCTTGGAGGGATCCGCAGATCCTTGGAGGTTCGTGCAACCTCCCGAACGGCTTTGGAAATCCCTCCCGCCAGGCTTGCGGAAGCTCCTCAACGACTTAGAGGAGCTTGGAGGGTCGCGAGGGCTCCTGAAGGGGATCGAAGGTGCCCGCAGGTTCGCGAAAGCTCTCCAGACGTCTCGGAGACTCTCGCAAACGGCGCAAGCTCCGAAGGGTTGTTGGAAGTCGCTGAAGGTACGTGGCTGCCTCTGGAGGCTCCACAACAGTTTCTGGAAACTCATAAATTTCGGTTCCGAAAATCTTCGAAACTGTTTGTAAGCTTACGCAGCGCTCCAAAAGAGCCGGGCCATTTGCGGAACAGCCTGGATACTGTTTCAGGCCCTGCTGGAGACTTGCCGGACTTTTTTCAGAAAACCAAAAAACCCGGAAGATTCCTCGGTATACCCAAAGCTTGTCGGAGGGCCTTCCATTCGTCAAAAACTCGTCAACAAAACCTCCGACCCACCGAGTTCTTCATCCGACCATCCAACCCGCGCCCGGCTCAAAAATGGACCCACCTCGCGTACCCCGCGACTTGTCAACATCCACCCATATCGCGGTCAGCTGGAAAAATTCAGCCGTCCTCTCCGATCAACCCGCCCCACTTGTTCCAACATGATGGAGTAGGCGCGCATGGAGAGTCCGAGTGTGACGACGGTCGCGCTTTTCAACAAAAGGTCCCACCGTTGTCTCGCCGTTATAGCTTTGCGGTTCTCCATGATGTACGTACGTGCGTGGCTATAGACGAAGCGAACAAACGCCCAGGGCCACACTGCGGGGCTCGTCGACGTTATAATTTCACTTCGCCTAGTCATTCAAAGCCCCACCTTGCTGCCACGGTCTAGCCACGCTCGGACGTTCCATTCAATTGTTGCTAGCTCTCGCAACTGGAAATTCAAGGACGCACGACGACAATGCGCCGCGTTTACCTTACCGCGTTACGGCCTCACAGAGGCAACAGGAGAGGGAAGCTTGCGGAAAAACGTGTAACTTCGCCTCTTCGAACGCCGTTGCCAATAAGCATACATAGCCAGCTATCGTATGCACAATCACCGACTGCGTGTACAACAAGTTGGTACGTCTCGTCGCATCGTTGCCACGAGACCGTCCAAGATTCGTTAGGCAGCTATTCAGGTGGGTCGAACAGCACCCCCCCCCCCCTCCCCCCATCGTCATTGCCACGTTTAATCTTGCCCCATCGCTCTGCCAATTGTGCAAACATGTCCTATTATCTTTTTACACTTGTCGGCGCATTCTCTGCGACTCGAATCTCCCACCCAACGGCATCGAACTCTTCAAAATGAATTCAGTCATCGAGGAATCGTTTCCCTCGAGGCAGGAAAAAAACCTGTAAACAGGCCCTTTTCCGTTCGGCGAGAAACTAGAAAGCTCGATGCTGGAAATGCTAATTGCTCAGGAATATCGATTTCATCGTGGGCACGGAGAAATTCGACACTTTCACTCGGAGAACTTTGGACACGCGTTTTTCTTGATGATACATTAATCCCGAATAATTCCAAAACGAAATCTCAATTGGAAATCTGGTTTCTCATCCTCTCCGAAACGTTAGACCGTTTAATACTGTGGTCTCTTCCATTACTGACGGATTGGCCAATATCACACTTTCCTTTACCACCCGCCCCCCCCCCCCCCCCCCCAATATCGGTACAGTATAGAAGACAAACATAGAGCAATTCGCGAGTTGGTAATGTCGTGATACGTCACGTGTCAGCCTTTGTCTAACGAGACCCGTTTGTTAGTTCTAGATTGATAATGTGTATACAAGTCCGCCTATTAGCTATCGTCATTGAGCCCTCTCCCACTGATATACGTATGAACACATGCATATGTCTATATCTCTATATCGACGAGGGTATTTGGCTCGATCATCATAATGAAGGTAGTTGCCGACGTCTTCGTTGCTCGTCGTTGTCGTCGTCGTCGTCGTCGTCGTCGTCGTCGTCCTCATCATCATCATCATCATCATCATCGTAGTCGGTGTAGCGTGTTATTTTCTTCGGTATCTATCCAACATTGTGACGTGACACGCATACTCCCGCACGGCCTTGACAGTCGACCCGAACGTTCTCTCCGTACGAGTCGCGATCTTCCTGACAGCGTCGCAGATTTCCACCGTTCAATTAATATCCGCGTAAGAGCCAACACGCCGAAACATCGCCGACGAAAAAACCGAAAAGCCACGATCCAAGGGATACGAAGGGAGTTCCTTGTGGCGAATATCGATGGTATGTCCGACCGTTTGGGACGAAGTTTTTCGCGATTGGTGCACGTTTTCCTATTGCGAATCTTGAGTTGGGAGAAAATTGACCGAGATTATGACATCGGCAATATAATATCATGTAAACCGACACGGTTGTCTCTAAAAATTGGCTCGTAAAACTGTCGAAATCTACGAAACTTGCGCGAGATTCCCCCTTTATCGTTGGGTATAATATTTGATTGTGAGGAATTTTCGTCAAGCGCCACTGTAATCTACCAATGATTCAGAAGGGCCCTGCTTATGCCCCCACAAAATACGGCGCTCCCCAAATGGCATACCTTAGGGGACTGTGGAGTCAACGGAAGTTGGGTTAGATCAGCCAAGTGCGGCTCAAAAGTGGTAGGAAAGGGTTCAATTTGAAAGGGTCATATGCAAAAACCCGCAAGGCTATACGTTGGAACTTGAGAAGAATAAAGAGTAGTGTATTTTTTTTCTTCGACAAAACGCGCTTTAATAATTCTACATTATGAGTGATACATTCTGACACGAATTTGACGGTATATGAAAATGTTGTACTATAATACAAGTTCATGATATTGAAACTTGCAAGGTTGGAAGGCAACGAAAGATAATTTTTCTTTAATTGCTCTCATTTTCTGTCGTTAACTTAGGGTACGAATATCACTCAAATGTTTCCTTCTATCTACAGTAGAGATCTACCACCTCGGCAAATGAAAAGAAGAAAAAAATGTCGACTATAATAAAAATTGAGAAATTTGAAAAAATACAAAAGAACTTCAGCTGCGTTCCGACGATGCAAACTTCAACGCTATACAATTTCATACAATATAAATGGCGTTGAAGTTTGCATCGTTCGAACACAGAACATTTTTATTTTTTATATCTTGATTTTTATTATTATTATTATTAGCCGGAATGATTTTTTTTTTCGTAGATCCAAGTCCTAGGTCTCTGTTAAGGATGTGAACACATTTCAAGTGCTTTTTGTAGCTCAACTTAACAAAGAAGATGGAACAATCGAAGGGAAAAAATGGCTGCATTCCAAAAATGCGTACTTGCGACATCATATGATATGTTGGCGACAATGTATCTATACATGTACATATCTCCAATTGCATATTATATCTCAGCAAGCTATATCAAAAAGATATATATTTTTTTAATTTATTCGATAAATTTATCATACTGATAAACGCGTGATAAAATGACGATAAAAATGTGTTATATTTTGTAATAAGATGCTCTTGTATACTTAAAATAATATGCTTCATAATATAATTAGTACGAAGATCAAACGTTGGACGACATTTGTAGTAATGTTTTCTCGAGAGACTCCATTTACGATGACGTTGAAGATTGCATCGTTGGAATGCAACGATTTTTCCGTTAATTTCTCCACTTCTTCGTTTTTATCGTAATCCAAAACATTTTTTGGCAAATTAAGGTCGTAAATGTCCAATAAAATGATACATAAGCGTTTGAGTGTTTTTCACACGGTAAATCGGCCACAAAAAATTTGAACAATTTGAAAAGAACAAATGTTCGTTGCATTCCAACGTTGCAAACTTCAACTTCACGATGCACCGGCGATTCGTATCGATAACAGAGAACTGATAAAAGACCGTCTTCCGTTGGATCCTCAGGGAAACAGGGAAAAGATGGACCGGAGGAGAAGAAGGACGCGGACGGTGAATTATGGGGCAACGTGGAAGCACAGGCCGCCTTCCTCGGGCCCAATCTTTGGGACAAAACCCTGCCTTATGATGCCGACCTGAAGGTATTGAATCATGTATGTACTCAATCGCGAGACGGTAAGCAGCCTTAAAGCCAATCAGCTCACCCCACCCGCACTGCACTTTTTTTGTTGTTGTTTTTCTTCGATTTGCCGTCGCCTTTGTCCCTTTGATTTTTTCCTCGATTTCATCATCGATTCACCTCGTAACACGTAAGAATGGTTCGAAAAAAGAGGAGTTCTCAAAAATGTCATCCAACACGAAAACTCGTTGGAAGAACTCGTGGGCAAAAAAAACATCGACCCCGATTTTTTTACGAGTCGCGAGAAGAAAAAAAAAAAAGAGAAAAAGACGGCGGCGAGGATACCGCCGGATTACTTCAGAATGGATCCCTAATCGCATTCAGCTCTGCCGTGTGTTCTTTTTCGACAATTTTCAACTAACAACCGACTTCCGGCTTTTTAACCAATTTTTTGCCTTTCCTCCCATTTTTGTCTCAATTTTATTCGCTCTGCCTGCATTTTATGGTGCAAACCCGATTGCGGTTCGAGTTGCGTAAGGAGATTGAAAAGAAGAAAAAAAAATGCAAACTTCCTTCGCGAAAACGGGAAACTCGATACGACACTCGCGGTTTGGATCGTAAGCGAATTTATATACTCGCCAGGTGACTCGGACTTTCACCCTCGCCTCCGTGCCCCCCCCCCCCCCCCCGTTTGGCTTTGACGGCTATTTTTCCACTGCCTTTTTGTTCTTTGCATTTTTATGCACCCCCCCCCCCCCCCTCTTTTCAGTCTTCTCGAG
Organism: Ophion costatus; assembly: GCA_951751655.1. Taxonomy (NCBI): domain Eukaryota; kingdom Metazoa; phylum Arthropoda; class Insecta; order Hymenoptera; family Ichneumonidae; genus Ophion; species Ophion costatus. The sequence continues at coordinate 22,050,309 of OX632367.1, forward strand.
AGAAACTGGAAATTTTTTGTTTTATTTCACAAGGCGATAGTCCGCGGATGGCAATTTCGTTGAAGCGCATGGGCGTTTTGTATTTTATATCTCGCACGATCAAAGCACAAAACAAGCGGTACTACTTTCTCCGCGCTCGATGCGCCGAACAACATATCGCCCCCCACCCTTAAGAAGATTTACGAACTTGTTTCGCGCGGAAGTTCTCGCGCTTGGACTTTCCTTTGCGTAAACGCGCGTGGCCCTCCTATAAATAATGTCCCGGGCGATATGGCTAGTGAAAAACGAACGAATTTCCCTTATCGTTAGCGCGCTGCCCAGATCTTGAGACGTGAAAGTTTAGGATCGTGTTTTTTTTGTCTCGCATACGCGTGTACGCGTCGATGGATTTTTTTTTTATTCAATCGTCGAATCGGGGATCACCGTAATGCTCGGTGAGGATGACAAATAATTTTTCGACATTTAATCATCTCGTTGCTACAAGTACAGTACGTGATCCTCGTATAAACAATTAAAATCATGATGAATTATTCAGGTTGCGATCAATGGAGTTCATTATCGAAATTTCACGCGTTTTGTCACTTGAAACGTTGACAAATTCAGATGTTTATCGTGTGACAGGGATGGCGGAGAAAAGGCATGCATTTAGCCCTTCGAGCTCATTAGGCGTTGAAAAAACCCATTGTTTTTGTCTCGTCTTTATTTATACAAGGAATTCGCTCTTCGCTTTCACAGTCAAATAACTCAGTGACTAAACAATATTTCTCGAACCCGAATAAAAGTTCTTGTATTGAGCTTTTTTAGCTTTAGAGAGAGATTTTTTTAAATGACGGTCAAGTTTGCATCAGTGCAACGCAACGAAAATGATTTATTTTCAATTACACCAATTTATTTAGCCGTTTTGGCCTGCGCAAATCGCTCGAACGTTTCTACGTATCCTTATTAGAAATGGACTATCTCAATTTGCAATAAACGGTTGTAGATAATGTTAAAAATGAAGAAATAAAAAATTTAAAGAAAAATCGATGCATTCCAACGATGCAAACTTCAACATCATCTTTTCGATCTCGATATCATTATTTTTAAAAATAAATTACAACTATTTGGAACGAACCTTCTTTATTCTTGACGCAAATTCGTGCCTTTTTCAAATATCAAAAGTGATTTCTGTTGAATTAATGATACCGAATTTTAAAAAAAAATCTATAAAATCGGCTTTATGAGTATCCATGACGGAGGCCACAACTGTGGCGGGCCAAAAAACGTTTTTTTCCAATTTTTGTTGTCTACTATATTGTCTTTTTGGGATTTGGAAAACAGGTATGTTATCTAGCATACATTGAACTTATCTCGTGTAAATTGTTATTTTAAAAAATTCAACATTAACGTTATTGAGGTATAATAGCGCCTTTGTGTAAAAAATATGCTCCAACGGCCGGATCCATAACTTGACAATGGTTGGTTACGACAATAAAAATTTTAAAAACTTTCATTATTTATATAAATGTAGTTCTTGTTGTAGGTAGACGTTTTTTCGAAGAAAAAAATGCACAAAATGGCGGGTGTTAAAAAAAGTATAATTTTGGCGAAGATATTTTACTTATATTCGGGGGCGAAGGAAAATCAAAATTTCCTTCCCCCTCCCCCCAAAAAAACCGACTACGTACGACAATAGCTACTGCAATGACGGAAATTTTGGTTTTTGTTAAAATGAAAATCGGACGACTAGAGAGTTCTGATTCCGGTTAGGTCGAGAAAAGTTGTTTCGAGAAATAAAAGGGATCGAAAGTTCATCATACCCAAATCGTTGCGCAAACTGCTCTTGCTAAATCGTCTGTAACTTGGTGAATTTTCATTATCGTGACTTGATTTTTTTTTTTACATATTCTTGAATATGTATACTTTGCGAAAATGCAAAAAAATCGATTTTTTGACCCGTCACAGTGGTCTCCCGCTTTAATTCAAACGATAGAGAATTTTCGATGCAAATCAAATGAGGAAAAAAAAAAGAAAAACTAACCACCCTCCCTCTCAAGCTCGAATAGGAGTACTCAAATCCGCCGTTCATTTTTTTCATACCTAACGAAGATATTTGAAGAGCAGATTTTTTCCGCCGCCCCCTAATGTATACATACATTTATTCGGGTTGATTCGTATCTACCGCGATTTCTCGAAGATTCGTAGTTGCTACGAATGCAGATAGGGAAGGGGCGGATAGAGAGGGGGGGGGGGGGGGGGGAAGAAGCATTCCGATGTAACGTTCTCCCGTACTAATTGTGCGTATTTGGGAAAATTTATGGTCGGGCACAGTACGTCGATCTGGACGAGTTCCTGTCTGAGAATGGTATTCCGGTGGACGGTGTCGCGAGCAGCGGCCAGGGCACCATGCAGGCCAGCCAGTTGCACAAGATCAACAGTAACGATGCAACGAGTCACCAAGGACCGGCGGGTCTACACCTTGAACCAGTTACCAAACGCGAGAGATCACCATCGCCGAGCGAATGTTGTTCACCCGACACCCTTAACCCTCCCTCACCAGCGGACTCCAGTGAGTATGCACACATACACTATAACCTTTATACCTTTGCACACATACACTACAACCTTAATCTTCGAAAATGACGAAGGTAATTGGGAAGTACATTTTCAAATCTGGCGTGACGTATGCTAAAAAACTAATCGACCGATTCTGATGAAATTTGGTGTAAATCTTTGAAAACTTATTGTCCAGAGCATGACTCTAAAGGTTTTTGAACATTTGAAGAAAAGAAAGGCTTTTTTTTACTACAATAAGTAACCATTTTTTCGGACAATTCAATGTTTTCGTTTCAAAGCGTACCACTTCAGCGATTATCAACATTTTTCACTTTTTTGCCTCATATTCTGCGTAGAAGGAAACATTTTTGTTGCGGGTCGCACGCCGTCCGACAACATCCGCCGCAACCCGTTTAAAAGAGCGTGCCATAAATCCGCTACTTTTTTTAGATAATTTTAAAAAATATACCATGTAACAGCCAAACGTGATAATTAAGCATAGCCAAAGTCTTGAAAAAGGTGAAGAAATATTCCTTTGAAAAAAAAATTTTTTCCTCACCCAAAGGTATCTCGTCCCTTGAAATTCGCCGGTTCGCGGAACCTACCTATGAACACCCATAACACCTTTAATTTTGAACGGAAGAACTTGAAATTTTCATAGAATATTTTTGTAACGTTACATTTCGAGGCTCCGTCGAAAGTTAAAAAAATCGAGTTTCAAAAATTCCAACTACACAGGTTCAAGCCCTTATCTCCTCGTGTCTAAATAATAATTGTTGTTGTTCTCATTGGCTGTAGTCACACCGGGCATTGTAATCACAATTATCCAACTGGCATAGCTTCCATCGAAGTTGTTCTTCGAATCATTTTTTGGCTTCTGTAACACTGCTGATACTCGAAAATGAATTAATAAGCAAAAACGTGATGATTACTTCACAGCGCTCTCGATGGCATCGTCGGGTCGGGACTTTGATCCGCGAACGCGTGCTTTCTCCGACGAGGAGCTCAAGCCACAGCCGATGATCAAGAAGTCACGGAAGCAGGTGAGAGCATCGCTATATTCCTCATTGGTTTGTATAATTTCATAAAAGAACTACGTATATAAGCCCATAGAGGGAAATGAAAAAAAAAACAAAAACAACAACAAGATACGAGAACGTAAATTCGATGCCGAACGATACGAATAATGGTCTCTTGCTTTTTCTTCTTCCCGGTGCTCCGTCTCTCGCCCGTGTGCGTGTGTGTATGTGTGTGTGTGTGCGTGCGCCTCGTTGTGCTCAACAGTTTGTTCCGGACGACTTGAAGGACGACAAATACTGGGCGCGTCGCAGGAAGAACAATATGGCGGCAAAGAGATCGCGAGACGCGCGTCGAATGAAGGAGAACCAGATAGCACTGAGGGCAGGCTTTCTCGAAAAAGAGGCAAGTATTTTTATTCGTTTTTATTCCTCCTCTCCGAGTCCCAGTCACGCAGAGACGAATGCGCAATTTTTATCATTTTATCATCCGCTACGAGGGGGGGGGGGGGGGGGGGGGGGGGTGATACGAAAAGCAAGCTAAAATCCTGATGGGAAAAATTAACAAAGTCATAAACGCGACATGAGAGTCCTGCGAGATATTAGTTATTCGCACAAAAAGTATGGAAAAAGTGAAGCCGAATTTTCGGGATGAAAAAGAAAGAAACGGGTGGAGAACATTTCAAACGATTTATGTTAAAAACCAATGTAAAATAATTGATGTCAATGAGAAGGGTATAGGAGGAATAACAAAAAAAACCACTGCTATAATTTTTATTCCCTCAACTTGCCTGGGTCACAGGAAATTTACGATTTTTCCGCAATCTTCCCGCCCAACGAAACTCGTGTTGAAAAATAATTTAAAAAATGGCGAGCCAATTTGACTGCTCGTGCTTAGTTTTAACATTGCAATTGTCTCGTTGCAGAACATGGGCCTGCGACAAGAGTTGGACCGGTTAAAGAACGAGAACATGCTCCTCCGCGACAAGCTCAGCAAGTACACGGACGTTTAACCTCGGTTGAGCGTCGGAGAGACGAGATTTTCGTGAATTTTTATTGGCCCTCAACGATCGAGAAGGCCGAGTGTGTCGCGTATTTTTTTTTTTTTTTTTTTTTTATATCACTTCGGGACGGAGGCGGAATACATGTTTCGAGGAGACGTTTTAGCGCGCGGCAGCCAGACCGAGGGAAGCGGAGCTCGATGAAAGTCGACATGGTCCCAAAGGGTGCAAAAACATGACATTCGTCGGAGACTGCACTACGCTGGAACAACGAAGAGCGAGACGTAAGAAAAGTGTCGAGAAACGCGCGTGGACCGAGCGAGAGGGGAGAATAAAGGCCGCCGCGAAGAGCCTACGAGCGTCGTCCTTCGACCCGAGTACCGATTGACGTTACCGTGTGAACAAGAAATAGAAAAGGCAACCCCCCCCCTCCCCCCCGAATCCACCAACCCTCACTTGTACATAGTTATATATGTATAGTTAGAATATGTATAAAAAGAAGTTAAAAACAAAAAGTAACGAACGAAGTGGGCGGAAGCGCGCTCGGTACGCATGCGTACTCGCGGGCGACCCCTTAATACCGATAATATCATAGTACGTCGTAGTCCGCGAGAAGGAGAAAAAAGAAAAAGAAAGAAAAAAAAAGCAGTGACGAGTAGATGCCGGGTACGGTAGTCGCTAGTACTCGCTTGTACACGCCTACGAAAAAGCATCACGATCGAGATAATTAGATTGCGAGAGAAAAACAATAGCGCGAGTACGCATCGAGATTCGATCGCGGCGTAACGAACGGCATAGTTTGAAGAAAACAAAAATAACAGCAGGACAGAAAACGATGAAAAGAATGTAAAGTAAACAACGAGTACGGAACGCCCCACCCACAGCCCCCCTACCGGTAGACAAGGATTAAAAGTTAGAATTTGTACAAACGAGTGGATGAACATTGTTTTCTTTTTGTGGCAATGGGTCATGATGAATCGACGTTTCCTGCGCACCAATCCCCCTTCAGACTTGGCTGTTCCTTATCGACGCAAACCCCGAGGATGCTTCGCGTTCGAATTCTCAAATGAGCCAAAGTTGACATTTTTTACGTAACCTCTTCGGGAACTCGAGGATACGACGAAGATTCGAAATTATCTCTTGACGAAGAACACTGGGTACACACTGTAAACCGCGCGTCATTTTTCTCGAGGTATATCAAAGTCAGAGTTGAAAAAGCGCATTCCTTTGATGCAATTTGCTCACTGGTTAGACTCGAAAAGGCTAGTGGTGACGTTTCTTTTGATTCGGTCGATCGGGCGAGTACTCCAAGTTCAGAGAAATGAAACTTTTTCTTTGGAAATTCGAACGCGTGAACATCGTTGATATTATTAATTTATATTCGAAAGTAGATTCGCCCGGGCGTATTGTTTTTTTCGTTTTTTTTTCTTTCTTAATCCCAGAGATTTCATTTACCTTCCGTGCTGCCTTTGAAATGTTAAATATTACTAGAGTTTCCACATGGTGATGGTTACAAAGTGATGCTAGTTTTTTTTATCAAAGAATTAGGTTGCAAGTATCCCCTTATATTCTCTCTCTCTGCCCCGCCCCTCCCTCTCTCTCTCTCTCTCTCTCTCTCTCTCTCTCTCTCTCTCTCTCTCTCTCTATATATATATATATATATATATATATATATATATATATATATATATATATATATATATATATATATATATATATCTCCCTCTGTCGTACTCTCTGATTTTTCAGCTCTTTCTTATTACCTTTTCTTGGCTCAATACTTCTTACGAAGCCGCGAACCGGCGATTATCAAAAGTCACTCGAAGTGCGGCTCGAACGTAAGCGTGTGAGATCGTACATGTGTGCGTGCGTGGAAAGCGTAAAGCCTCTGAAGGGCGTTTCGGCATAGCTACTCGCTTAAGGAATAAGCATTGTATACGGAAAAAGAAAAAAAACGGAAAAAATCGAAAAACTACAGATATATATACCTATCATGAATAAATAGACGAATAAGTTGGAAAAAGATAAAAACAGAGAAACCTCGACACGTAAACACACACGGGGCGAGAGACAAATTGTGCGTGCGATGTACAGCAAGCGCGCCTATCTTTCTTTCGAGTTATTATTATTATTATTATTTTCGCTATTTAAGTTTATAGATGTTTATTTTCCGTTTGACGATGAATAATCCGAGTGACACAGAGAGCATTGGCTGTCGGGTGAAAATTGAAAAGAAAAGCAATGAAAGAATCGAAATCCACGTATTTGCTACGGTGTTTTTACTCTTCTCGTGCCTTGGTTACGTTTCATTCTGGCTAGAGCTGGGCACGAGCGATTTCACGCGGGCTCTCAATTTTCGTCTTTCTTGTTTGCCTCCTTCTTCTAATGCACGTTTCAAATTTAATCATTTTTTTTATCGCCCGAAAATTGTACAATAATTATGATGCGTTTCGCGAAACCGGTGAAGTAATAAGAAATTATGTGTGCGTGTGTGTGTGTGTGTGCGTGCGTGCGTATGTGTGTGTGTGTGTGTCGTTTCGCTGTTGGTGAATCATTGTTATTGAAGACGGAAGTTTAGGGCGATCGAATTTTTACATTCGTTTTGCGATAATTGTTATCCTCGTGTTTCCTCGTTGAGGCATTAGTGTTTTTTATTGTCAATTAATTTATAACGATGGACGAATTGCACCGCCGACTTCCCACCAGAGATACCAATCGAATGGAACAACAGCGGGAAAAGTTTGTTCATCGTTTGCATCCGTAGAATGTCGATCGGGCGATTTTTTCGAACGCAAGACATTTTCGTTCTTCATTATAGCGTTGCCACTCCTAATCGGCCTAATTTGTACATTTTCAACGAGTAAAGTTTTGCGGGTAAAAACGATGCACGAGCGAATTGACGGACTCGCGTGAAATTGCTCTGGCATTTTTTGCTCAATCGTCCTGAGAATAAATTTGAACGATACAAATTTGTCAATTCGGTATTTCTTGCGGTAATGCTCGAAAAGTGTGCCTGCGCGCGAGCTCGTATCGAGAATAAATCGAATATATCGCAGCAAACATCGTTTTAACGAGATTCGACGTAAATCCGAAGGAGAAAATGTATTTTCGAGTAACGAAAAGAAATATAAAATATCCAAGGACGGCCAAAAGTGATCAAAAAAAAATCTCTCTCTCGTTTCCGTTCGCTTTCATTTCTTTACGGATTTTTTTCCAGAGTTTATCGGGACGAGAAAAAAAAACATCCACAACCAACTGCGCAGGCCAGTCAAAAAGATGTTCCTCTCCCTACTACTTCCTTCCTTCTCGATTTCTCCTTCATTGCGTACTCTCGCGCTATGAAAAATCCATGGCATCAGCGACCAAAAAAACTTGAAGGAAAGCGACGAAGAACTGGTCGAAGCGAAAAATCGCGCGATCGGAATTTTCGAAAGAATACGAAAAACAAAACAAAAAACAACCAGGGCCAAAAACCGCTAGCCGATTCGAGTTACGAATAAATCATTCGGGGGCGATTGTGAGTGTACGTATTGCGTGTGCGTTTCGCGTGTGTATGAGTGCGACTTCTCTGCTCGCTAAGATCGAAGCAGTTGGGAGACGGGATGAAAATTTTTTTGACGACAACAAAAAACGAAAGCGAGAAAACGAAGAACCGCGGCAGGTGAATAAATCATCCGATCCATAAATGTAAAACAATCGTGCCGTACGCAATTGGTACGCCGACGAGTACATGAAATAATAAGAACGATGACTATACCGACACAAAATTAACTGTATCACATTTCGAAAGTATATGTATTTGTTATTGTTTTAATTCAATTTTACCGCGTTTCATTCTCCGATCCCACCTCTTGCATACATTTAACTTTAAAATGGAATTCTTCTAATGCTACGAGGCTACGAGGGTCCTCCAATCGATTCAGCTCATTGGCAATTAAGGGGTTAGGCTGATAGGTGGAAATGACCAGTAGTCTTTAGTCGCTTGGGGCAACCTCAAATTGAAAGTGACTCAACCTCCAACGTATGGTGCACGTAATCACAGATTGACGTTAAAATTATTATTATCACAACGATAGAACTGCCAGTCAAACTTTCAACGCGTTTTGCTCGAAACTATGGTTTTCAAAAGGGTGGACGCCATTTATCGATTTCAAATCAACGTATTGGCTTCAAATTTCGTACACCCATTCGGTTTTTTTTTTTATTCTTATTTTAGTTACATGTTCATGTTTAAGTTTCTTGCCCCTAGGTTCTCTAGACTATCATGATATAGAAAATGATTAAGTTTTATAGAGAAATAGGTGTTGGGTCTCGTTATCTTTCGATTTGCTCATATTGTTGTTCGTTTTTCGACATCGTGTCCTTAATACTAATGAGATTTGGTGGATGAATAGATATTTACATGATGAGGTGAGGTTAGATATACAATGAGTGTTAGTGAGTAGGTCCCGTCATTGGACAGAGTATGTTTCGTTTTGCTGCTGGATTTTCGTACGGTCGGAAGTCGTCTGCTGTGAGTCCTTTTAGATAAGGACATGTGTGATTTCGGAGCTTATTTAGTCCGTCTCGGTGTAGTTGTGTGAGGCGTTCTAAGAACGGTTTTTCACCGGTCATCTGCCAGAGATCTTCTGTCGGGAACGTTGTCGGTAGTCCAGCAGCTTGTTTTAGTGTTTTTTATAACAGATCTCCATTTTTTTAAATGTTGTTTTGTTGTATAGTGGTAACAAACACTCCGTGCCATAATTCATTGACGGCAAGATGCACGCCCGAATTATGCGCCATTTAACATATGCATCTACTTCGGAATATTTCCCTATGATTCCTTGAAGGCAATTGATGACATATTTTGTGATTGCCAGTCTTTTTAGAGAATGTGGTGTTATTTGTAATGTTCTGGAGATTGTGATTCCTAGGTAGCTCAGTTTTCTTGTTGCTTCTATCACGACGATATTTCGAGTTTGTGGGTCTACAACCTCGACGCTGCGCTTGGTACGTGTGCGGTGTTGTAGTCCGAAGATTATTGTCTGTGTCTTGTCTGCGTTACACTTTAGTCCCCATTTTTCGTAGTATTCAAGTAGCTCTTGGGTGCTTCTCTCGGCGAGATATTTTGCTTGCTGCGGAGAGTGTCCATTGTTAATTATCATTATATCGTCAGCGTAGTGTGACCTGAGATCAGCTGATTGTGGGATATCGGATATGTATAAGTTAAAAATTATCGGGCCTAGCACCGACCCTTGTGGGACACCCTAGGGTTGGTGTACCGGGTCACATATTTCATTGAAGAATTTGCCTTGCACTTTTCTATTGCTCAGATACGATTCAACCATTTTGACTATGCTAATGTCGATGTTTTTCTCTAAGAGTTTATGGATTAATGCGTTATGATTGATGCAATCGAACGCTTTTGATAAGTCCAGCGAGACAGCATGGCAGGTTTTTCCTTCGTTTATCGATTTTTGAATAAAATGTGTCGTTCTGGTGAGCTGACTGGCGGTACCAAGTCCTTGTCTGAATCCGTGTTGAGAGTCTGGGAGTATCTCAAAGCATGCTTCCATCCTATTCTGTATAATTCGTTCAAACCACTTACCCATGATGTTAAGTAGTGTGATTGGTCTATACGATGTTGGTTCTTTCACCGGTTTTCCGGGTTTATGTAGGAATATGCACGTTCCCAGTTTCCAGACGTTTGAATAATAGTTATATGTCAAGCAATAATTAAATATTTCCTCGATTCTATTGAAACAGCTTTCGTGCATGTGTTTTAGATGTTTTGCGCTGAGTTTGTCTGGGCCTGGAGCCTTATTATTTTTTAATTTTTTGAGAGCTTTTCTCATCTTTCGTCCATTCGTGGTTCGAAGTGGTTTCGGTGGCGCTTGTAGTACTGTTGTTTTTAGGTTTGCGTTGACATTACTCCCATGTATAATCGCTGCTTCGATTAGTATTGCTGCGATTTCTTTTTGCGTGTTCGCTCCTTCGAAGTAGGGGACCCTGTTTTCGGGTCGTTTAAGGGATTTCTGTATTTTCCACATGGCTTTTCTGTTATCTGTCTCTTCCTCGATCACCCTGAGCCACCGTTCTTGTTTGTGTTCTCGTATTTGGTATGCTACACGCGCTTTGAGCTCTTCAAGGCGTTCTGTCCAGGTTCGGTCGTTAATTCTGTTATTACGGCGTATTGCGTATCTCACTCGATTGCGCTCGCGGATTGATTGTTGAATTTCTTCTGGCAATAACTCACTGGATTTTTTTATTGGTCGGGTCATTGCGTGTATGGTGGCCTGTAAATGGGAAGTTAGATGTTGTACCGTATTTTCAGCGTCCGTGTGGGGGTGAATGTTCGGTTGTTTTTCCAGTTCGGTTTTGTTTTCATATTCGAGCCAGTCTTCAGGGGTCTTCAGTCTCGTTCTGCCGTTTTTTGCTATGGTTGGTTCGAGTCTAATTTTGACAAGAATCGGTACGTGGTCGCTCCCAACGTCTGTTATGTTTTCGCATGTTGTTATATTGTTTGCGATGTTGGTAAGGGCGTAATCTAGGTTTGTATTATATACTCTGGCGGTTGGTCTGGATCCTCGCGGGTCCATTGCGATGTCGATAAAGCCGTTATTTATGTATTCGTATAGAAGGCGTCCGCGTGGATCTGTGTTGATGTGGCCAAAGGCTGGATGTTGGCCGTTCCAGTCACCGACTGAGATTGAGTTTGGGGCGTTTAGAAGGTTTTCTATGTCTTCGTTTACATTATTTTCTCCGGGTGGGGCGTACAGTCCGTTAATTGTTATTTTTTGTTCGCATTCCAGATTTAGTAATATTGAGCAGCATTCCAAGTTTTCATATGGTTTTAGGCGGCACCAGAATAAGTCGTTACGAATGTACATGAAAGTTCCTCGGATTCCACGGCTACGCGCTGCCCAGTTAGTTTTGCTGGCAGATATTTTTGTATATCCTTCGATATTGTATTTATTGGTGCCTGATGGCTGCATTTGACCTCGTTTAAGATTACCACGTGTGGATTGTGTTTCGCGATGATATTTCTCATCTCATTTATCCGTAGGTGTATACCGAATATGTTGCACTGAATAATTACTATGAATTTTTTAGTGAAACCCACAGTCGATTTAGTACTATACGCGCTGCACCGATGAGTCCTCCGAGGGTGTGTTTGATTTTCGATTCTTTATCTAGTTCGTCGATTAGGGTGTAAATTGCGTTCATGTGGCTTATGTCTATTTCGCCGTCGTATGCCTGGACTATTGCCTCGGTGACCATGAGTTTTGTTGGTGTTTGGTAATTGACTGTTGGGTTCGGTTTGCTGAGATTTGGCGGTTGATCATGATTTTCGTTTAGTTCCAGAGCGTCTCGGTGTTTGTTTATGTTTTGCTTGCGGCCGGTGATTTGGGCTAGAGTTGGCCTGCCTGCTTTTAATCTCTCACAAGGCGCGTTATTGGTCTGGTCTTTTTTGTGTGGCGTTTTCATTCTGGAAAAGTTTGTATCGTTTACGGTCGGAGCAGTCGTTTTGGTCTCACGTGGTTGCGGTTTCGTGACCGGTGTTTGCTTGATGCGTTTTCCTATTGCTTTTTTCATTTGCTCTTCTCGGATCGGACATATTCTGTCTTTTCCGCTGTGACCTTCGTTTTTACATAGCGTGCATGTTATTTTGTCGTCGATTATTATTGCTGGCTGGACTTCTTCATGCTCGCAATTTATTGCAATATGTCCGAATGCGAGACATTTCATGCATTGCGGGGCTCTATTCCCTTTAGTATGATATTTTTCGCATTTTATGATGCAAACATCGAGTTTGTTTTTCTTGTAGCTTTCGGCAAGTTTGGTTTCTGGCGGGAATATCACTATCATATAGATGCTGATACTCGTAAACGGGATTATACGTAGTGGTGTGATGCCCCATTCCGTTACTATTATTGTTTCTAATTCTCCTGCTTCATACATTGCTGGGTTAATTCCCTTGATCATGACTCTCTTGTTCTTATCCACACCATCACTAAAAGTATGGTGCTCTATTTTGTTGGTTGTCAAGAACTCTCTTACCAACTGTTTCGCTGTTGAGTTTGGGCATTTGATTCGCCAGTTTGTTCTGCCATCGTGTTTGAGCTCTGCTTTTTGCCGTCTACAGACCTGATGTAACTGCGTTTGTAGTAGTTGGTTGTTTGATAATGTAGTCGATTTGACTACAATAGGAGTTGGTTTTCTGTTGTCACTGGCTTGATTCTGTTGGTTCATATGATCATGAGTTGTGGAGGTTTCATTATTTGGCTTGCGCCTTTTTCCTTTTCTGATAATTGTTCGAAATGCTGGCTCTTTCTCGTATCCGGTTGTTTCTGCGTCTTCGATGTCAGAGTTTTTTCTTTTTTCTCCTACGGTTGATGTGGAGCATAGGCTGTCCATGCTATTGGTTCTGCTCATAGGTTGGCCAGAACCCTGCTCAGTTTGGGGGTTGCTTTCCTCCATTTTTGAGTAAATGTTTGCCAATTTTTCCGTCTGGAAATACTGTGGCATGCTTAATATATCTGTTTTCCTGGTGGTTGACACTGCAGATATGCGTAGATTTATAAATTTGATGACACTTTGGTACACATGCGTGCGTTGAGCTCTCGCTCAACAGTCCACCCATTCCGTGTAAATGCAGTTTGGTATTGACCGACGTTTTTCTTATTAACATTTTTTTCATTTTTTATTAACAATAATAATGTAATTTATACGCGACGAAAAAATTCATCATTTTTTTAGCCGACTGAAATATCATAACGATAAACAGAACGGCCAAGTTTTAACTGATATATTACCTATTTAAAAAAAGAAAAGACCCTTTTTTGTTTTTCAGGTCAACCGGATGGCCAAAATTGAGTACACCCCACGCTCAAAGGCACTCGACGAGATTGTTTATCACTTTTTTTATTATAAATATTTTTTATGCAATTTGGTGTACAACTTGGTTGATAAGCATAAAAAAATGAATGACCAAACATTTATTCAATTGTCAAGCTTGAATATCGATTTTTTTAAATAAGCATGATTTTCGAGTCGTCACTGTAGTCAACGCCTTAAAACTTCGATTATTCCAATACTTGAGTTTCATTTCGAATATGCGATAGAACAATTGGCGAATTCTCGTCGAAGCACCTTTTCAGTGCGCGGTGCCGCGTTACTTTCTCTATCTGGCTCGGTACGACCGCCGCGATTGAACGTGATTGGCGTAGGAAAAGAAAAAAACAAAAAAGAAACATCCGCTAGAGCCCCACCATCGTGCCTGTGCAGATTCGCAAGAGTGCAAGGCGCGCGGCGGCGCATCGGGCATCGAGTACGAGTACAGTGAGAGCCGGAAAACGAGGCTGGCACGTACACTAGACGACATAATTTTTGTTGTTCCCGCGGTGCTTGAGATTGCCTCTGACAAGTACATACGACGATACTCGGTCGTGCTTTGTACATTGTTCGCACGCGGTGCTTCGCTCTTCCACGATTCTCCTTACTAAAGACAAAATATGCGGACTGTCCTCTTGCTCGTTCTTACATTAATATCGCTGTCGTGCGTTTCGTACTGGTACTTCATCGGTTCGAAGAGCCTCGTCCTGCCGCAACTTCCGGAAACTTGGTGGGGAACCGGAAGTAGCGAAAATACAGACACCGCCGTGAGACTGTTCAAAATATCGTTCTCCGAGGAGGTAAATCGCACAAGGGCATGTACATCATTTCCCCCCTCGGCTAACTACCTATATAGAGAGCCTTAACAAAAATCACCAAAAGATACAGAAAAACAACAAAAACATGGGGCAGCCGGCAGAGGATGAACTTTTTTTCTGTGCGCTTTTGGCGGTGGACACTATCCGGATTACCTGAAATCTAACAATCGAACGGGTTATTAAAGTTAACAATAAGTACGAGTCATTGAGGATTATCGATTGTTTAAATCATTTTTTCTTTTTTTTTTACAACACACCGTTGTCCCAAAACCTCAAATAGCATGCCAAAACTCAAAATATGACGTTTCTAGTTAAGGATGTTGAGGCCCAAATCGCAAATGATAATAAAGTTCGGAAAATTTGGTACCGTTTTTGTATGAAGTACTTCAAAGGTCGTCTAAAAATTTCACGACAATTAGGAAGCTCGTTATTGAGCAATTAACATTCACAAATTAAATGTTGTTTTATGGAAATTGATGTAACTTTGCAATAAGTTTATTTTTTCATCTCTCAATTTTGTAATATCTACAATATACTGAAAGCAACGGAAACAAAACGAAGTTTATTCATAAATTTTTTTTTTATTTCTTTTAAAAATTGTTCTTAACAAAATGTTACTTTTTCAATAACGAGCTTCCTAATCGTCGTGAAATTTTAACACGACCTCTTAAATACTTCATACGAAATTTTCCGAATTTTCTTATCATTTTTTATTTCAACCCCTAAGGAGGTTGAAGTAATGATGATAGAATTCGGAAAATTTGGTATGGAGTATTCGGGAGGTCGCATAAAAATTTCATGACGATTAAGAAGCTATTTATTGAACAATTAACATTAACATGTTTCATAGGGACTCAACATCCTTAAGGAATTTAAGTTTCAAGTTGAATAATTGTGAGTGAAATTGAGCCATTCCGATTTTGCAAACGCAACTTCCACCGGTAGGTAAGTATCATATCGGCAGAGTTTTTCATATCAACGACACACCTACTGGAATTTTACCGTTCAAGTCTCACGTTATTCTTTCTTTGCACTCTTCGGTGAGCAAATAGGGTAAATATTCGGAAGTGGGGCTCCTGCTAGAATGAGGCTAATTTTCCTTTGGGTTTGTTTGGGGTTGTTCGAGGTTGTTTAGGGTTGTTAGGGTTTGTTTCAGCCCTTGAAGAAAATTATCCTGATTCTAGCAGGAGCCCGACTTCCGAATATTTACCGCAAATAGCAAATAGCCAAAAATTAGCGGCCCAAAACTGCCTTTTGCGTTTTCGTGATTTTTTAAATATCGAAGATCATTGATTATGATCTGCCTACTAAAGCGTCGAAATATAGGCAATGTTTGAGCACGGTTTCCGATAATTGTTATTCCCCTGAAGCTGCTCTTTGTCTGTTGATCGACAACCACGTGTCAAAACATGTGTATCAATATATAATATATCAAATAATTTTTTTTACATTTATTTACACTTTTTCCATCGGGAGAAACTACGCCGAAAAACATTTAAATAATTGCAAAAAAAAGAAAAGAAATGCCATTTTCACACCTTGGGAAATTGTTTTAAAACTTGAAATTGTTTGTTTGCAACTTTTTAAAGCTTCTTTGAAGATTCTTTTTCGACAATCATCAGACAAATTGTCCAAAATAGGTGTACAAAAAGTGTTATGATTTTAAAATTATTTTCACTGAGAAATGGCAAAATATTTTTCTTGCTTTGTTCAATGGCATCTTTCATTGGGAAAAATTCATATTAGGTTTTACTAGCAAATCCTATGCCATTCTTCAGTCTTTTAGCGTTGGAATGAAGGGAAAAAACTCTCTACGAAAAACAGTTCGTTAGCAGCGTTGATTTAAAGTGCCGGAGTGCGCGTAACCCCTTTGTAGTTCTTCGTTCCGTACCGTTACAAGCTGTACTTCATTCGACTTTAGGAATATTTCAATGATATTTTCAGGAAAGATAGCGAAGAGGTGATATCATCGAAGAAAGAAAATATATTTTTTTTGGGCAAACGCTATTTTTCA
Organism: Ophion costatus; assembly: GCA_951751655.1. Classification (NCBI taxonomy): domain Eukaryota; kingdom Metazoa; phylum Arthropoda; class Insecta; order Hymenoptera; family Ichneumonidae; genus Ophion; species Ophion costatus. The sequence goes on from OX632367.1 coordinate 22,066,567, forward strand.
ACCCACCTCGGTCGTGTAGCCCGATAATATCGATCCTAAAAGTGACAAAAGTTCCTTTGGGTTTGTGTCAGTTTTTTAAGCTTTTGTCTCATCAAGAATTTGCGCCTTTCGGCAGTTTTTCGGAATTAACGATTCTCAATTAACATTATTTTTATGGATTCATCTGATTCGTTATGTCAAAGCGAACGTGGATATGAGTAGATAAAATTCGATGGAAGAAGAACATTTTGGACAATTCCCGACGGGGCAAAATGCTATTGGAAAATCTTTTGAGGATCCTTCATTTGGTCGTGAAAATTAATGAGATTCCCACGAGCTGAGAGAAAGTCTCTTGAAAGTCTAAATTACGGTCATTTGTGTTACGTTTCGACTGAATTCGACGATGAATTTGTTACAGGATGTGAAGGATCTGAGATCACGATTGAAAAATACGAGAAAATTTCCTGCTGCCTTGGATGGAAGCGGTTGGAGTTACGGTGTAGACGGTGGAAACTTCTTGCCAATTATAATACGATACTGGCTCAAGGAATATGACTTCAAAAAACGTGAATCGTATCTCAATCAGTATCCACAATTTGTCACCAACATCCAAGGTCGCATAGATGAATAATGTTTAGCTAAAATATCCTCATCAAATGGAAGCATATTTGTTCGTCATTTCAAGATAACACTTAGCCATGCGGTACTTTCAAGTTGAGGGGGGGGGGGCGAGGCTTGCCCTTTAAGCGGGCAAAACAAAGAATTTCCAATATTTTTTGTGTCGAAACTTTTTATTCTAATCTTTCAATTTCCACCATCTTTCGATATCCAATCATCATCTTTCAATTTAACGTTTTCTTTTAATTACATAAAAAAATGCCTGCCGCACGACACTTGCTTCACTGAGACAGTTGCCGCCCGGGTTGCCCCAGGACGTACTGGTGCATTCATCTCGAACATCAGAGCCAAGACATTTTCAATATCTAAGACCCACACGCTCTACGCGAACCCTAAAAATTCCAAAGAAAATTGAAAATTCGAACAATTTCGAGTGTTTTCAAAAATAGACTATTTTTCATGAACTTTTTACTATGGTTACTTGTGTTAATGAAAAAGTAGGTTTTTTGAATAATTTTCAAGGAAATGTAGGGTCACTTACAAGGAACATCCCTCAGGTGTCCGCCTCCGATTTTGTTGAAACTCATATATGTGATAGAGCATCAAAAATTTTGAGACACGTATTTTTTTTTATCGGCGGAAAAACGGTTTTGAGGGGTGAAACGCACCCTCGAAAATGGGGATGTTTTTTCGTTTTTCGTCGATAACGTTTTAACGGTATGAGATATAAAAAAAATTCAAATTGCAACAATGTTTATTTTTTCGTGTACTATACATTGGAGATGAGAACGATACCATTATCGACGAAAAACGAAAAACACCCCTATTTTCGAGGGCGCGTTTCACCCCTTAAAACCGTTTTTCCGCCGATAAAAAAAAATACGTATCGCTTACTTTTCGGTGCTTTATAACATATCCAAATTTCAACAAAATCGAAGGGTGTCACCTGAGGGATGTTCCTTGTTAGACAGTAATTGTGTTATCTAAATCTGTGCAGAATTTCAAAACGATCGATCATATATAGTTCTTGAGTTATCTTGTACGAGGTTCACGAAAAAGTAGTTTTCAGGAAAAAGCATTCAAAGTTTCGAGACTGAAGAATTTTTCGAGACTAAATGACCAACCTATTGATCTGCGATTCCGGGGCCGCAAAGTAGTCCCTCGGCGTTCATTTCCGGCCGTAAACTCTTCTTTACGTTACTAAGGGATCTCGCGCCCTTAAATTATTGCGAGACGTTGCGGCGTTCTCAAGATGTCTGCCCACATAAAGTTCCAAACCAACAAAAGCGGGTAAAAATGTAAAAAAAAAAAAAAAACACCTCTAATTTCAACCGAGAAAGCATTCTTCGAGAATTTCAAATTCCGGCTACTTTTGCCGAAGATTGTATCTCCCATAGATTCTACGCGCCTAGCCGCTCTTTAGTCCAAACCAAAGTATACTCGAGGACCTCTTTCCTAACTGATCGTTCGTCGTAATTCAAGGCTTGGACATTCATTACGTGCACGTAAAGCCGAAAAATGTGTCACCGAAGAAGCGTGTCCTGCCGTTGCTGGTCCAGCACGGCTGGCCAGGCTCGATAGTGGAATTTTACAAAATAATACCGCTACTGACCAGCCCGCGAGAAGAATACGATTTCGTCTTCGAGGTGATCGCACCGTCACTTCCGGGCTTCGGATTCTCGAGCTCCGCCGTGAAACCAGGCCTGGGAAGTCCCCAGATGGCGGTCGTTCTGAAAAACCTCATGCTGCGAATTGGCTTCGAGAAGTTTTACACCCAGGGTGGTGACTGGGGTGCTCTGACGACGGCGCACCTTGCGGCCTTGTTTCCTCAGCAGTGAGTAAAACGCCAATTCCACCAATCCCCCCCGAACGTGTCTTTTCGACAGTTCGGAAACACAGACATGGTTGTTACGCATTATTGACTCAGAAATTCCGTGATTTTTCCACAACTTTTGCAAATATTTCGGCAAGATTGGGGTCAAATGACAAACATAATTCTTTTACCATCCAATATGTAAAAATGGTTAAATATTAACATTGAAATAAAGAAAGTGCGACATACGAGAAATAATCCGAGCAGTGTAAAGCTTCAAAAAAATACATTTAAAGCTAATACAGAACCTGTACTTTATTATTAATCGAAATTTTTATGTCGGTGCCAATAAATCATAAATTAATTCCAAACAATGACCTACAAAAATAATTTTAAAAAGTGTCATTGCGCATCGACAAATTGAGTGCAAATATATAGAATTTTCGAGTGGATTCGTTTTTAATATTTGTAATGTTCAAGCTTTGCCACTGAGACAAAATTTTTTGTATATATAATGAAGAATAATGTAAATATTTTAAAATATACAAAAATATTTGTTTTTATACTTTTCGCTTATTTTCAAGTTGATTTCGTTCTTCGTAATTCTTGCAAAAAGTCAATTCGCCCAAAACTGCAGAGAATTTTCAAAATTCGCCAACTTTTTCCCGATTATTCGGGGAAAGGAATCCTTTGAGTTTTCCATATATGCGTAACAGCCATGATAGAGAAAAAAGATAGCATCATTTTTTCTTACAAATCGAAGACGCACATTCTTCTTTTTCCAATGTTCCTTTGCATTCAATCCTCCTGCGTGCGGTTGCCCCCTCGCCCCTCCCGTCCTCGTTAAACTGTGTATCTATTTTCATTTGGTGGTCAATTCGATGCGATAATTTGTCGGCAATTGCAAAACGTTTGTCAACAGTGTACTGGGCATGCATTCGAACATGTGTTGCACGCTGTCCACGAAGAGCCTGCTGAAGACAATTTTATATGCAATCGCGCCGTCTCTGCTGCTTCCAAAAGAGTACGAACGCTTGATGTACCCGCTCAAGGGACAGCTGATTCGTAGATTGGAGGAGACCGGATACTTGCACATTCAGGCCACGAAGCCGGACACAGTGGGTAAGAAATGGCAACAACCTTCGAATGAAGGAAGAACGCGATCTATGGGCATTGTTTCCCCATTCACGTGACTCAGCTCTTTTGTATTATTATCGGTATGATAACCCGACGTTTTTGCCAACTCTCTTCCCTCCCTCGATTGACCCCGTTATCCATGCTGCGACTGTACAGATGAAAGCTTCAGTCGTACGTGTAAAAAAAAACATTAATTATCGCATACAGACGTTCACGTAGGAGTACAGAGTCGGCGAAAAAAACGTAAATTCTTCCATGTTACAATCTCCGAGTTTACGTCGTACATGTCAAAGCATTAATTATCGCACGGATAATTACGGAAAGTATCGAGTGCGAGAAAAAAAAGGTAAGTTCTTCCGTGGCAGAGGTGACGCAGGCAACATATTGGAATAATTTACGGGCAGTTGGGAAAATTGCCGTTTAAGGAGTCCAAGCTACTGTAACGACCCGAAAATCACAGTTATTGAGAAGAAAAAAATCGATTTCGAAGAAACAAGTAAGATGATCGAAAAATCCTTTGGACATTTGTACCTGTATGTACATTAACAAAGCTGTGCACCAAATTTCATTAGAAAAAATATTAATAACTTGATTTTGGCCACTCGGTTTGTCTGAAACAACAAAAAACGAGTTCTTTTTTCTTCTTCTCGAAGTACAACACAACAGATTGGCTAAGATCGAGCTTTTTTCGTAACCGTGTTTCAATCTCGTCAAAAAGGATGTTTGAGTAATTTTTTTGCAATTCCTGTCCCGAAAGTGCGATTTTCGATTGGTCTTTAGCCTGCGGAAAGTGGCTTATTTCTCAACAATGCTTACTTTCCCGCGCTAGTGCGGAAAAAAATCTATTTATAGCTCACATTACCGCAATGATTCGCGAAAAAAAAAACTGTTTTTCTTTCACGGATGATAGTTTTTTGTTGCACGATTTTGGACCGATTGAACAACAAACTTGAATGTAGCGAAATTCATGCGATACGAAGCATCAACTTATCACAGTCGTATTTTCCGACAAGGAAATTATCTGTTTTGTCGAATCTCAATTCCCCCCCTTTCGAGACAGTCATTGCAAAAAATAATGTATGGGACATGTGGGGAAAAAACGAATTACATCGCGCGTGTAAGTTGCCGAATTTGCCTCGACTTATGCTAAGAATCACACTCGTCCTCGTGCGAAATGCACCATAAGCCTTCAGCGCGGCTAATGCGACCACGCGCAATGGAATTTTCGTTGTTTCCCGCGCTTGTAGCTTAAGGGAGACACTTTGTCCTTGGAGTGCCATATTTCAGCTGTTTACATTTTATTTTTTTTTAAAGGAAACGAACGAAGCTTTTCGAGTGCGATTTTTTTCTTGCTCTTATTCATGATATACAGACCGTTAAAAAAATTTTGTTTTTGAAAAAAAAAAAACAAAATGGCGGCCGTTGCAGCTCCGCGAAAACAGGTCCTCAAATCGCGGGAGGTAAACGGCTGACATCACTGCCCCCTCTTTGTTGATCTGAAACTCAAATTCAAAGCATATTATCAATCTATGACCCTTTGGTCATGGATTGACGGATGGGTTTTTCGTTTAGTACAAATTTCGGAAAATGGCGGCAATTAAAAAAAATCGAATTTTCGCGTTTTTTTCGCATAAAAAGATAAATAATAAATGCAAAAATGTATCTATCGAAAAAACCATCCGTCATTCCGTGAAGACGTATTTTCGGACTATGCTCTCCAAATTTCAGGGCGATATGTTAATTACAGCGGTCAGGAGAATGTCGGCCATTTTTAAAAACGTGTTTTCGAGAAAAACGCGTTTAAAGTTTTGTAATGTGTTTATAATTACCGCTAGTCGGCAATGCCTGCTCCATAGAGGCATCCCTCCTCTTCTTCTAGCTGCTCATGTTGAGCCGCTAACATCTCCCGCTGCTCAAACAAGGACAAAGTCTCCGTTAAAATTACTATTTTCTCGTGATTTTTCGAGGCAAAATGACATCATTATTGTCAATATCTAACGAAGAAAAAATATTGAGAAGGAAAATGTCGTTCGAGACTTTTCACTGCGCTGTTGTGTGAATAAGTGTGTACGAGAGTAAATTTTGATCTTTTGAGACCTGAGACCTTTTTGAAAGACATGCTCTCGAGAAAAACGCGTTGAAAGTTTTCATCGGCAGTTGTACGCTTGTAATAATAAATTTACCTTCAACCTGCGATTCCTGAATCGCAGATTTTGGAGCTTACTCTTTGTTTCAAATTGCCCCAAGTGCCGGACGATTTGTTGAAATTTCGGATTTTTGGCAGATTTCCGAAATTGCCTAAAAACCGGTGGCTACTTTGCGAATTGATTGTAAAAAATATGTGCGATTTTCTTTTGCTCTTGGTATATCGCTAGTGTGTACATGTTGACGAATAAATACGTAGATCAAATCGATCGAATCTGGTGCAATAAAAAACATCTCCGTTAAATCGAAAAGACGAACGTTTCTCGATGAATAAATTCAATGAAAAAATGGAATTGGTCTTTTCCAGGGATCGGACTTATCGATTCGCCGGCAGGATTGGCAGCGTACGTGCTCGAAAAATTCAGCTCGGGAGTGAATGCTTCGCACAGATTCAGGCAGGACGGTGGTCTGTTCGAAAAGTTCACGCCCGACGAGCTAATAGACAATTTAATGTTGTACTGGATACCCGGGAGCATGACGACGGCCATGAGAATTTACGCGGAATCGTTCAATAGAAATACCATGAGCCTTGGAATCGACTCGTGAGTTTCTTACAAACGAAAACAACTAATCCCAGAAAACGATCAAGCACATTGATCGTTTTTTTTTTCTTCAATCAAGGCACACGTTTTTCTTTCTTCTCAAATCTTTGATGTTTTTTTTTACATCTCCGTATAAGCGTTCCAATCACCGTCCCGAGCGCCTGCGCCCAATTTCCCAACGAGATCATTCATCAACCGGCGAATTTTTTGACCGATCGCTACGCAAATTTACTCCGCGCAAAAATAATGGCCCGCGGTGGTCATTTCGCTGCTTTCGAGGAGCCCGAATTGTTGGCCGACGACGTATGGGAAACGATCGCGGAAATGGAAACACGGAGGGGAAAAACCAAGCTCGAAGCAAAATCGACGGAACTCTGAAACTCAAATACACCAAGCTTACGACGTTTTGATAAAAGACGCTCGATAAAAATGCCCCACGACCGATTATTATACCCAGCGATAAGCTGGAATTAAAAAGTTGGAGCAAATTTGGTCGATTCGGACATTTCAACATTTTCTCGGAAAACGTCGCGGCTACGAAAGCTCTTCCGCTAGTCCCATTTTTTTCCAAGTCTTATCATTCATTTGTCTTTGAACATTCGTCGAGCGTCTGTTTTTATTGTCGTTGCGGAATCTTAAGGATGTCGAGTCCCAAATCGCAAATGATAATAAAATTCAGAAAATTTGGTACGTTTTTGTATAAAGTATTTCAGAGGTCGTGTAAAAATTTCACGACAATTAGGAAGCTCGTTATTGAACAACTAACATTCACAAAATAAATGTTGGCTTATGGAAACTTTGCAATAAGTTTTTTTCTTTTGACCTCTCAATCTTGTAATGACTACAATATACTGAAAGCAACGGAAACAAAACGAAGTTTATTGATAAATATTTTTTTTTCTTTTACAAATCGTTCTTAACAAAATGTTATTTTTTTAATAACGAGCTTCCTAATCGTCGTGAAATTTTAACACGACCTCTTCGATATTTCATACAAAAATATACGAAATTTTCCGAATTTTCTTATCATTTTTTAATTCAACCCCTAAGGAGGTTGAAGTAATGATGATAGAATTCGAAAAATTTCGTATGTTTTTACATCAAGTATTCATGAGGTCGTGTAACAATTTCATGACGATTAAGAAGCTGTTTATTGAACAATTAACATTAACATGTTTCATAGGGAGTCAGGATCCTTAAGCTTTTTTTAACACGCGCCAACGCGTTTTGTGTCGCCTCATCTCCATAAAGCCCCGAACAAATGAGATTATTGTTAAATGTTCGGGTCCGTGAAAGGAATACATCAAATGTAATCTTGTATTAAAGCTACTCGAAAGCGAGTATATTTGCTTCGATATTGTGACAACTCCGTTTCGTTTACGCCTCGTGAGATAAGCTATCGCCGAAGTAACGCGCGGGATTCTCGGCAAGTCGCCGGAGAAATATCAGGTTTGATACACCGAAGAACGACAGTGCAATCATCGCGGTTGTGCAACCGGCGAATGAAAAAAAAAAGAAAAAACAACAACAAAAAACGGAGTCTCATGGTCGAAGGCGGGGCGCGCGCTACCGTGACTTATTGGCGTTTTCAAGTAAGCGACAAAAAAATCGTTATATGTCCAATTGATATTACTCGCGTCCATCGGACGAGTATGCACGAAGCGAGAGAGGCTGCGGAGATAATATCGTATGAGATATTTGCAAAATGGCTCGACACTCGGAATCGGCCGAGTCCTCCTCGAACGTTGGTAATCATTTCACCTGCAGTAATTTGCCCGAAAAATTAAGTATTACGGCGTTTCAGACTTGTGCGAAAAAATTCATTCCGAACGAATGAGTACGATTTTATTGAAAAAGGTTAGAAATTCATTTGTATGTACGTTGACAAAGTTGTGTGCCAAATATCGTTAAAAAAATTAGATCAATCAATGAAGTTATAAGCAATCTCGTGAAGGACCTCTGAACACGAGGGGCACAATGGTGTACTTAATTTTGACCACCTGGCTGATCTGAAACAAGAAAACAAATTTTTTTTTCTCTCCCTTAAAAACGATAATATTGACCGTGAGACCCTGACGATCGTTTTTTGTTATCGGGTTGCAATTGCCGAAAGAAAAAAACATTGAATTCTTTTTTCGATTGTTTTTCATAAATTATATTAGTGTTGTTAAATAACTAATGATGAAGAAATGTTAATAATAAAAACGTCCGTCAATATTAAACTACTATGACAGTGAATAAGCGTACCAAATTTATGTCATTGTAATTATAAGTTTACCTTCAATCTGCTAGTCCTGCAACATATGTCGGATTTTCCTCTTCAATTTGAGTTGCCTCAAGCGACGAACGAGTCTACGTCATTTTCACAGTGACCCAAACAATAATAATCCAAAGGTCGAGGTTGATTTACAAGGGGACCTTACAGGCTGTCACTCACGGATTTTGATAAGTCTCAGATATGTTGTAGAGGGACCTGCCCTGAGTACCTGAGTAAAGGGATTTTATACGACGCTTTTTAGTTTTCGAAAAAAAACGTTCGAAAGTTTAGCTCGTATCTGCGATACCGGTACGGTTGCACTTTTGTCGAACCAGCGGGCGTGGAATTCTTTTATAGTGGAATTGGAATGGTAAAAAGTTTTAAAAATGAATAAAACAATTTTTTTTATATAAATAAATAAAATAATAATAAATAATTAGACGGTTTTGCATCATCCATCGAATTTATTTACATTTTGTGAAAAAAAAACGCCATCACGAGACTCGAACCCTGGACCTCGAGCGTCAGAGCCGGCAACCTCGCCCACTGGGCCACGCCCGCTGGTTCGCCAAGGAGCAACCGTACCGGTATCGTCGCTACGAGCTAAACTTTCGAACGTTTTTTCTCGAAAACTAAAGAGCGTTGTATAAAATCCCTTTACTCAGGTACTCAGGGTAGGTCCCTCTACAACATATCTGAAACTTATCAAAATCCGTGAGTGAGAGCCTGTAAGGTCCCCTTGCTAGACACAGCCAGAGGGAAATCGTTCGGTATCGATAGTCAATCGATATATATGATAATGAATTCACGTATATTTGTCTTGTAATATTTTGTATGATAAATATTCCGTAAATGTCAATAATCATGTGGATCTTGCCCTTTTTCAGTTTGCCGCCAGTTTTAACAAAAAATTGTTCGAATTGACGAGAATGGAAAAAAATTGCAGCATAAATCGCGTCTGTCCATGTGGCATGAAAAATATGTAATATAGCTTGAGTTCGCTTGGGACAGTTGGTATACCTTGTACGTAATTTATTGAATAACAATTCGACCGAGGAGAAGTGGGGGAGGGGGGGGGGGGATAGAACGTATAATTTTCAAACGCCCCACTCTCACGTTGTTTTTATCGGCCTATAGCACCCATATAGACAGCGTGTGGCACCGTTTACGTTTAGCAGATGTACGTGCAGACGAGATATCAGGCTGGGGGGGGGGGTATATTCGACGGCGTACGGAGCTGCGCGAATAAAATGCTCACGTTCTACGCGTAGCGTGATAGGGCCTCGGAGAATCCCACCGAGGCGTTCGTCGCGATCAGTTCGCCATTGGACGTTGCGCGAAAAGGACATCAGGATCTTAAATCGCTATGCTCAAAGTCGTCGGCCTCGTCGTCCTCCTCGGAGTCGGCACAACTTACCTTTTAGAGTAAATAAACGCGCGTTCGAAGATGTAGAATCGTTGAAATTTTTCTCCGTTGCAACGTTTGAAGAATCGCGGGAAGAATGATGTTTCGTTTTCTTTTTTTGCCGATCTGGTCAGCTATCTCGGAGGAGAGACCGATGCAGAGGTGCCCCAATTGCCCGACACATATTGGGGTCCGCTAGAACCGAGAAAAGTAAACGAGAATATAGCCATCTTTAAAATAACGGTAGCCGAAGAGGTAAGAATTGTAATTCTTTCCGCATCATGATTGAAATCTCGGCGCTGTTTTTGCTGACGGTATTCATTGGGAAGCGAGGATTCAAGGCCATCGAGAGTCCTTGACGATAATAGACGATTTCGCTCAGTGAGAAAGCGTTCGTATTTATTACTTTTTTCATCATCAACATTCCGGCATTTATAGAAGAAACAAACATTTGCTTTCCCATATTTATTTTAATATTATTACGAAACGATTATTAATGATATAATCCGTTTCCATCGGGTAAGGAGATAGTTTCGATATCTCTTCTTTTGAAATTTTCATGTTTCATGATCTTTAAATATAAAAATCAAACGAAAAATATACTTTCAATGGCATTGTAAAAAATTATCGAACAGTGCAGAATCATCGTTATCGATTAATCTGCTTGTCAATCGTATTTATTGGAAATTGGGCGTTTGCGCATTGCTTCCGCAATACTGTTTTTTTTCTCACGCACAAAGTATAGCGTTGAAATCTCGGATTGAAATGAATTTTGAAAAGCTTCCTGAAGAAAATAAACTAACAAGGGAGTTGCTGTAACGTGCAAGTTTTTCACTCGGACGATTTTCGATTTACACGAAGCCTCCGTATTCTTCATATTGTAAAAATCGGATATCTCGATGTTTTTATATTTTCGGAGCATTCAAAATTCGTAATTCAAGCCTCGCTAAGTAATGGTAATGCAATTCAATAGTCGATTCGAAATTTAGACAAGTTAGAACGCTTATTGAATTTTGCCAAGCTTACAAACTTGTATGAAATCAGAATGAATCATTTCTATGGGATTGACCAAACCATTCATAGTGGAAAATCTAAACCATTCGAGGTAGCGAGAAGACGTCATAGAAAAACGTCGAGATTAGAGAATCTTCGAGAAACATTGATTTCTCTGCGTGTAGATTATAATCTTTAATTTACGGACTTTAACTCGTTCCGAAGCTGATCGACGACTTGCACCGGCGCCTGGAATCGCATAAAAAATTGACCGAGCCTCTCGAAGAGACCGGCTGGGAATATGGAATATCTGGAAAATATATGCACAGCGTTATCGACTATTGGAGAACAAAGTACGATTGGTGGCAGAGAGAAGTTTTGCTCAACAAGTATCCCCATTACAGAACCGTAATCCAGGGTAATATATTTATTGTCCTCTCTCCGGTGAACTGTAGGTCCTCCGAGATCAAAGTACTAAATGCTATTTCATATTCGACGTGTAACAAGATTGATCTTTTGTCTCGCTCGGATTATCCAAGGATTGAACATCCACTTTTATCGTGTTCCGCCGCGTCAAGCGAAGGATGGAAAAAAACGACGAGTCCTACCCCTCTTACTTGTGCACGGATGGCCAGGCTCGGTTGTCGAATTTCAAAAGATCATTCCGATGCTGACAACGCCCAGAGGAGATCGCGACTACGTCTTCGAGGTCGTAGCGCCTTCTCTGCCCGGTTACGGTTTCTCAGACTCGGCGGTCCGTCCAGGGCTTGGCCCGGCTCAAGTGAGATTCCATTACGATTTTTCTTTCACCTTCCAACGTTCCTTCGTGCGTCCCCACCAAGGCCCAGGACTTCTGCGGAAAACCTGCGTCGGAGATCGCATAAATTACCGACAGCTAAGCCTTTATCATTCGCCTTGAGTGGAAGACATTTCTAAAGTTCCGAATCATCAAACGATCTAATCCAAAGGCTCTCTCGTGAGAGTTTACCCGATTACTTTTTTCTCTTCCGTAGATAGGCGTTGTGTTTAAAAATCTCATGAGCAGACTCGGCTACGAGAAATTTTACACTCAAGGCGGCGACTGGGGTGCCGTCGTAACTTCCGTCATGGCGAGCATGTTTCCCGACAGGTAAACACACTAGAACCGTGCTCGCGTAGGACGATAAGAAAATCATGTACCCTCGAATTTCAGGGTGATCGGGAGCCACTCGAACATGTGTTTCGGGGACAACGGAAAATCCATGATCTACAAGCTACTCTCGGCTTACTATCCGTCTTTTATAGTGAGCCCTGAGCACGCGTCTAAGATGTATCCGCTGAAGGATCATTTTGCTTTTATACTGCGCGAGACCGGTTACATGCATTTGCAGGCGACGAAACCCGACACGATTGGTAAATAACACGAACGAAATTGCCGTATCGCGCACAATTGACATTCTTCACCTGGGAAGATGAGAGAATGCGTCGATACTTATTTTGCGTATACGGCAATTTCTGGAGCTCAACGATGAGATTCGTTAACAGGTAATGCTCTTCTGGACTCACCGGTCGGTCTCGCCGCTTACATACTCGAGAAATTCAGCACTTGGACGAATCCCGAGTACGCGAAACGCGACGACGGTGGCCTTCTCGAAAAATTCACAATGGACGAGCTGCTCGACAACGTTATGCTCTACTGGCTCACCGATTCCATCACCACGAGCATGAGACTCTACGCTGAGAGTTTCAACTGGGAATACCAGGCCAAAAAATGGGAACAGTAAGGAAACGATACTTACTCGACAAGTTTGTCCAACGTTGCTATTGGACGAAAACAAAGAGTCCTCATTTTCCATTGGGCAGACAGAATGCTACTTTTTTTATTGGCAATGCTGCAGAAAAATTAAATTTGAACAATGGAGCTCTCTCTCTCTCTCTCTCTCTCTCTCTCTCTCTCTCTCTCTCTCTCGCAACTTCCTGGATCGCCAACGAAGATCATGAAGTCCCACCAAGAAGTCATCCGTATTTTCCTCGACCTAGTTTGTGAAGATCCGATGGAGCGACATACATTTTTTTTTAAACTGCCCCCTTTATTCGATGACTCGTTTCTCTCGAGTGTAATGTAAAATTGACTTTTGTTTCTTTAGAATGCCCGTCAAAGTGCCGACCGCTTGTGCCGTCTTCCCTCACGAGCTTGTCTACACCCCGGAGAAGCTACTAAAGTATCGCTTCAAAAATTTGACCCAGCACAATCATCTACCCCGAGGCGGACACTTCGCCGCGTTCGAGGAGCCCGAGTTGCTCGCCAATGACATTTGGAGCTTCGTAGATAAACTTGAGAAACCTGAAAATCGCGCATAGAGGTACGAGTCCGATATCTCAAACCGAAGGGACAAACATTCCGAGCTCGCATGTTCGACCGGGTGTTTCGAGTGTGTTCCTCGAGTCATGCGTAACAATTGACCGAGGTCGTGTTTTTTTATCTGCCAGTCGAACATCTCAACGTCAAGGAACGACGTATTGCCTCGTTGAGCGAGTAAATACGGTCACCAAGTGAGAAAATGACGAAGCGTGCAAGAGCGACCTCGTTTACGCTTCCTCGTCGATCCGGTCTAGCTCTGGTAGACTTTGATCCGAAGATAATACCGGCCATAACGGGGAGCTCTGTGCTCTTTTGTCGAGTCATCTATCGATGATCGCGCAAAAATATTTCCATTTTGTACCATCCAATTGAAAAATAAATATATATATATATATAACTAAGCGCACACTTCAAGCCGTACGTTTTTATCTACGCTCGGTATATTGATTGCCCAACTTACCGACCGCTAAGGTAGAAATACGCAATTTCATTTGCACGTTTTCGTGTTCTCTTTCTAATCGCGGAGAAATCGGTATACGATTCGTGTCGAGAGAACTTTCGAGCTGCAAACCATATAAGGCTCTCCATCAGTCGGGATGCAGCTGAAGAACTTTTCGTACAGCTACTGAATCAAGTTTGTCAAGAAAAAACGTTACATCGTTTCCAAGCGCGGCGTGCGCAAAACGCTCGCCCACGTCAAAAGCGAGAGAGAGTGAGAGGGGGGGTGATTCATCTGCGCCCTGCGAGGGGTTCCCTCGAAGGGTTCGCGTGCTCTGGAAAAGCGTGCCCGCGTTTGTCCCGAGGGGGAAGATGGGGCGTCCTGAATACCGCGGGGGTTTGCTCCGCTGCGGTGACTCATCGTTGCGGAAAGCTGAGGGAAAAAGCGAGATCGGGCTGAAAGACACGCGCCGGAAAGACTCGACGACAAAGTTAACAGAGTCTTTGTCTCCGTGCTCGAGTCTTCGGCCGGTTTTATTTTTATATTTCAACCCCTCAAAATCCACCCCGAGGAATAGCTATTTTTATGTTGCGTCTACCGGAAGTAGCATCGGAATGGCTGCTTCTTCAGAAATCCTCGAATGTTGTCATTTCGATGGTGATTATTTTTTAAATCGTGTAAAATTCGACACATTTGTCCAATCGCTCGGAATATATTTTTAACGATTCTCATCGCTTGAAAATGTTATTGTTTCGGTTTATTCCAGTTTTCAAGGCTTCTCCCTCCGTCATAATACCGTCATGTTATTTTTAACTGATAAAAATCGTTGAAAAAAACCCGCCGATCAATTACCGGCCGGAAGTGTCGACATTTGCATAGTGTTACTTTAATAAAATAGCAATAAATTCAAAAACCATACCGCATAAGTTGTTAAGGTAAAAAACGCAAATTTTCTCAACGAAATCTCCGGGTGCTCGGGTGAAGTTGGCGTAACATAAATAATACAGTGGCGAGCACGTATAGCGACGCACACCGCGTAGAAGTCAAGAGAGCGAGATGGAGCGAGAGCGAGCAAGAGAAAGGGAAGGGTCGGTGAGCGGGGGCGTTGGTTTACAGGAACGCTGCTGATACGCAGTCTTGGCCGGATCGTCGCAAAGCTTCGGTCGATTATTGCGGGAGAAATTGGGCGGTCGGCAAACGTGATCAATCAATATATGTATACAAAGATATTCGGGCTCGTGATGCGAGAAGGCCGCGCGATGTCACGTGCGAACAATCGCAATGTGCAAAATCATCATAACGACGACGAGGAGACGATCGCGGCTCTTGACTCCGTAAATGTTTCTTCAATGAGCCACGAAAGACAGGGAAAAGTCTTCCGTTTCGAGCAACTCGACGACTGTTAAATGACGATCTTCGTACGCAACATTTGCGTAGCTGCGAAACGCAGAAAATCGGGGGCAAGATACCGATAAATAAGATGAGGGATTCGACGATAATTACTCACGCCGATGTTTACATTGGCCAAGAGCCGAGCACTTCGAAAACCAACAGGTGAGTGCCCGCACTCCTACAACGTGTGAATTTTCGTCGCGCTACTCGACGCGGATGCGCCATTATTCTCGCCATTCAACAAAATATCCTACGCTTGTTTTTATGAATATAGAAGAACTTTATGAACATAAAGAATATGAACGAACAAATTCAAACGAATTTTCATCATTTCCATTATTTTACATTTGTTACATTTACAAATCCAAACAAATTTGGTTTCGGTCGGTTTGGGTTTGGATGCCGATGATGGAGGCATCTTTACTCATCTTTCCCGATTAAATAATAATAGTAATGATGATAAGAAGAAGAAAAAACACGAATGCGTAAAATCAATGAAAATAACAAAATAAATAGAAGCAATAAAATTGATAAAATTAATCAGCCTAATAAAATTAATGATATAATTTTGGGAATATTTAATTATCAATGTCCTTGTAAAAAAAACGTCGCATCATTTGTACGCCTACTTGTTCGATCTCGGCTGGGCAATACAAATGATCATTTATTTTGCATTGGGGTTTTATGGCGATATTTGATTAGCCGTGAATACGAACTACCTGAAATGTATCGGCGCGGCGAAAAAATAGGACCGTGCTTTTCAGAGGGTTCCCGAGAGATCGGCACGTACAGGTTCAAGTTAAAAAAAAAAAAGAAAAAAAAATGCAGGTACACTTGGCGCGATCGCCGTAACAATATTCCCTCGGAGCCGATATACGCGCCGGACAAAAGCTCAAGGAGCACGTACCACACGGGTCTCGGTCACCGCTTTGATTTTTCCCGTGCAAACCGGTTCTCCGATCGTTTCGGCATTTACACGTACACGTGTACACGTGTATGTACGCGAGCAAACTTGAGAAATCGATTCCTATTCTGCATGCACGCTACGAAACACCCCGCACCGAAATCGCGGCTCACTTTCTCTCGGGAATTGTGCAAATTTATTCGTAATCGAAGAAGAAAAAAAAAGCATAAACTTCCGATTCAGAAGAGATTAGGGTTTTTGAGGTGGTTGGTGCGTTGGCCACAATCGAGGATTTGGAAAAAAATTAATACATTTTATTGTCCAGACTATACCGAGACTTGAAGAATTTTATGACACTTTTTCACCACAAAACACCAAAGATAAAAAAATAGTTTAATGTATGGAATTTTACGTGCGCTTAGACAGGCGAGACGTATTCAGAACCAAGATAAAAACCATTTATAACAACGGATTAAGGCAAAGTAAATCTTTGTAAACGTTTGGAAAAATAAGAAAAAAAAAGACTACGAATCTTGGCTGGCAAATGAAGAGCATTGCTGCCAACCTCGATAATGTTATACTTTTTCACGTTGGGTGTAATACAAAAGTTATTCTTATTCACGTAATAAAAATATGACAATGCACAATGCACGACAAGAGGTCGTGTAAAAATTTCACGACAATTAGGAAGCTCGTTATTGAGCAATTAACATTTTCACAAATGAAATGTTGTTTTATGGAAACTGATGTAACTTTGCAATAAATTTTTTTTTTACCTCTCAATCTTGTAATATCTACAATATACTGAAAGCAACGGAAACAAAACGAAGTTTATTGATAAATTTTTTTTTATCTCTTTTAAAAATTGTTCTTAACAAAATGTTAATTTTTTAATAACGAGCTTCCTCATCGTCGTGAAATTTTAACACGACCTCTCAAATACTTCATACAAAAACATACGAAATTTTCCGAATTTTCTTATCAATTTTTATCTCAACCCCTAAGGAGGTTGAAGTAATGATGATAGAATTCGGAAAATTTGGTATGTTTTTACATCAAGTATTCAGGAGGTCGTGTAAAAATTTCATGACGATTAAGAAGCTATTTATCGAACAATTAACATTAAGATGTTTCATAGGGACTCGCCATCCTTAAATATATATTTTATGCAAAAAATCAACATCCACGGAATAAATCTATACGTCATGTATGCATTTTTTTGGGTTCATTGAAACAACAAAAATTAGTACAATTTGTAGATATTTTTGCCAGGTGTGAATTTTTTTCTTCTCAATTGGAAAATAATGATAGTCAATGAAGTCACGAAAGCATGTCGGTAAGACTCCTCTCTGCATCCTCGATTTATTAGGTCTCCGTAAAACTGACGAGAGCCACTTGGAACTCTCGAGCCGCGACCTCGAACGAGCAGCCCGCCCTTCGGTGAACCGAATTCACTGTGACCTTAAAGCGCACGAAACGACAACGAGATATACTAATTTGACACTGAACAAGATAAAAATCAGTCTCGGCCACGACTCGCGGGCTGATGGGGCAAAAGCGACAGGGAGAAGGAAGCTTGAGAGAGGAAACGAGACGTACAAGGGAACTTGAAAAATTGAGGCAGGCCTTGGCGCGAAAAGGCACTCGTTTGACATTTTACACCAGCAGGAAATGGTCATTTCGAACGAGAGTCGCGCTGGCTGAGCGGCCCGCATACTTTTTCTATACGCGCACGCACACAAAAACACACACACGCGCAATATACACTGCGCGCATTATCGCCGTTTTTGTTTACCGCGAGCAGTCACAAAAAGAAGTATTTTTAGAGTACGTTTACTTCGAAGTCTGCAAAGTCTGCAGAATTATTTCAAAATCGATCTTAGTTTCCTCCATATGGTTTCTTCCGAGCTGCATAGCTCATCGCGGCGCATTTTTCATTATTAAGGGCTTACGACCAGTTGAAACTTTTGAAATTATTGATTTTTCGCTTCCGGCGGATTCGCATAGTATTCTCAAAAGTATTCTCTGATAATTTCGAGTCGATCCGTTCATAATTGAGGGAGTTATAGGTGTTTATCGGTAGGTTCTGCGAACCGGCGAACTTTAAAGGTGTAGGAGGACTACGCCGTTGCGGGCCCCAAAAAGATCGGTTCTTTCCTATTCTTTCGTCTAATAGATAATGTATTCGAAATTTGCAAAGAAGGTATGTTATTGAGCACACATTGAACTTATTTTGTGAACACTTTTGTATTAAAAAAATGTTTAATTAACAACGTTATTCAAGTATAAAAGCGCCCCTGTGGAAAAATGTAGTCCAACGACCGGATCGATGGCCATGTTTGGTCTGAAAGATAAACATTTAAAAGTCTCATCTGTATAAATGTAGTTCTCGTTGTACGTATAGCCATTGAAAAAAATTGCAAGTTTTGAATTAAAAAAAATAAAAACGGCCACGCACGATAGCTACCGAAATTACGGAAATGTTCATTTTTTAGAATTGAAAATCGATTGTAGCTGGCGTTACGATGCCGGCCAGGTCGAGGAAAAGTCGTTTGGAGGAAAACGCGATTGAAAATACGCGTAAATCTTTGCGCTACCTGCTCTCACTGAATCGTCTCTGTAACTTGGTCAATTGTCAATATTTTATTTTAAACATTTTTATGTTAGTTTTATGACCCGTCACGGTGCTGGCTTGAACGCCTTTCTCTCAGAATGACTTTTTTTTTAAATCGGCGACCAGGATATCTGAAAAATCACTGCACCGATCAACTTCGAATACTACAAGCTTCTTTTACATATGAATGTGCATATTTTTTTCGTTATCAACGTAAATAAAGCGTCTTTCACCGAAAGCCGATACTTGAACGTTGGATGGCGGACATTTTTTCAACAATCAACATTTTATTAAATTGTTCGCCCGAGCACTGGATAATTTCATGCAAAAACTAAATGCATTTGTTTTTTGTTTGTTTTATTTGAGATGATTTGTTTCCGGGCAGCAATGGTCACCACCGTCAAGGACGTTTTTCAAAAAACGTCCTGCACAGATCATTATATCTACAAGATTTGGAAATATTTTTTAATACAAAAATTGTGGAAGCTACTGAAAACATGTTGTGTTAAAACATGCACATGTTTTGCCAGAAAAATTCGCGAAAGTGGCCCTTTTTTCGGCCACGAGTAACCCACTAACGTAATTTTTTCATACGAAGCTTGACATTGCGGAACATAATGGGAAGAAAACTTTCGCCGTGATAAATTGGTAATAAGTCTGGTCTGTTGCGATTTCCTCCGGGAAGAAATTTACATTAACGTTTCCCACAAAATGAGGCGAGTTTGCGATAGGAGAAAAATCACAATTCAGAAAACGCCCACAAGTTCGCCCGGTGAGTGAAAAAAAACTGGCAGCAATTGAGTAAAAAAATGCACAATGATGCTTGTTTTTTTTTCCAGATGACAAACAAATGTCCGGTTCCTTAATTTGTGCCTTTTGTTGGTGGCCAGCAATTCGCAATGCGAGTACTCGTACTTGTCTTCGGTAGTTTACGCGTGTGAAACAATTGACTGTATCGAAAACCGCTTTTTACTTTTACGTACCAGCGGATTACACAAGCCCAGCAAGTTGCACGTTTATGCGAGTACATACGGCCACGGGTCCACACTATGCGGTTCTACCGGAGCGTTCTCGCCGGATCTATAGTCTATGCACATATTACACTTTAGATCGAGCAAAAACGCTCCGATAAAACTGCATAGTGTCGACCCGGCCGAATCGCGACTAATGTCAGATGATCGGAAAACCGTAAAATCGCTTCAATGTTTTAAAGATAAAATATCCGTGTCCTCTTGTCAGTATCGAGGCTGGTTTGTCTCGAAAATTCGATTTTAACGATTCCCAAATTCTTCGGATATTGTGTGTATATTATCGTATTTGCTGGTACAGTAGAACCTCGTTTATCCGACCTTCGATTAACCGACTTTCCGCATTATCCGAGTTCTCCGCATTGTCCGAGGTGTATGTTTGGATAATACACAGAATCTCGGATAAAACGAAAGAATCTGCTATGCTTATGCGTGGAGTAGTCCGATATTCCTACTTTTTCCGTATTATGCGAGATTTCACTTATCCGAGGTACCCTTCACCCACATTGCTTCGGATAAGCGTGGTCCTACTGTATTTTCCATGGAGGCTAGGATGCGTATTCGATCCTCTTCCATCTCTCTTACACGCCATCGATACTCGGCTTACTTCTCGAGATCTTAGACATAGTGGCGCCATCGCTCTTTGACGACATTTTTGTAGACACTTTCAAATGCACAGATTGGACTCCTCCCACTCTAACCTCCATGATACAGAACTTGAAACTCTGACGATCTGGCTGGTACGACTAAATAATTTTTTCCCTCCGTAATCGCCACAATTAGGGCGCCACCAGTACAGTAGTGCTCGAAGAGAAGGGAAAACAGATCGTCGATCTCTTTCTAATAACCTAAGCGCATTTTATGAATTAAAACGATTCACCACTTCAAAGCAATATCCAAGCACACGCATTATGTTGTATAAAAAGTCTATCGTCTTCAAATGTACCCAACCTCAAATACAATACACCAGAAGCGTTATAACTCTCAATGTCTAAGCGAGTGCTATCAACATGTATCAGTTTTGAAAATCTCTCTATCAAAGTGCCTATGTGGTCGCATCAGTATGTTGTTCGAATTGTAATGTCGAATTTATGGATTCAAACCCGATAAGGATTTAATTTTTTTTTCTGATGTACAACTTTCGTTTGTAAATATTGATGGCCACACATTTTTCAGTATCACATAACGTTCAATAACGTTGTATTTTCGAAACGACGACAGGCTTCGCATTTTTTCCGAAGTTGTGCGACCTTTGGCACGCGAAACGCGCACGACATCCGCATGGTATCTGCTTCTTAATGTTCGCGGTTTCCAGAACTGTTCACATTCACGATAAAAAAAACAAACAGTTACAAAACTAGAATAAATAATACGCAGTTAATCGCTCAAGCACAAGGTAAGCACAGGTGTTAAAGGTTCTGTTTGTTACCCGCGCCTGTGACACTACTGTACAACGGCGCCAAGTAGTGGCAGTTTCGAGAAACAAATAAATTAATTTAACCGACTTCCCCCACCATCGAGAATTTGGAGGAGTTTCAAGACCGTGAGACCGTGACTAAAACTGTCGATCTGCCGATCTACACTTACCGCAAAATCGCTCTTACCGACCGACCGTCGACTGCGTCGCTGCGTGTCCCTACTCCATTGTTCAAGTCCGCGAGAAGCAAATAAAGAACGAAGCTCCTGCGCTCAGATCGTAGATGTGCGCGTGAGATTGTCACTGGAACGTCCATTTTTCGCGTCTCAAAAAAGTGATTCGTCTCTCTCTCTCTCTCCTCTCTCTCGTGCGCGCGCGCACATTCGCGACCTCCAATTTTACTCCACCTTCCCGGCGAGTGATGAACCAGCGATCACTCGGCACTTTGAAAATCGGCGAATTTGCGCTTCGCAAAATTACCAACGATCGGGATAAATTATTTTCCGCCTATCGTCGGAGGAGTGGCGACGCGAGTCTCGGGTTGAGCGATGGCACTCGAAAACTCGACAATCTGCGCGACTAAATCGCCTCGCCAGAATAATTGTCCGTGAGTGCCAGGACAAATGTCCGCTGGTGAAAAACCACTAAAATACAAACATACACGTGTATGTGAAAGCTTGATAGATAAAAAAAAATAAACAAATAAATACATTTTCGAAAACGATGTCCTTGGTAAGTCGTTCGAAGCGCGGTCACGGCAACTTGTTTGGTTGGGGGAATAAAGCAAGTCATAGCAAACGTCATTTTCTACGAGTGTGGTCGAGGTCGGCCAGACGACGGGTTCACCGAAAAAAAGAGGGAGACGTCGTGATGATGGGGTGAGTCGAGAGTTTTAGCGGGATCGGGGTAATACGCTCCATTCGTGCGTTTTGTTTCTGGCGCTGGTGCGTCGCGGAAGTAATATTTTTTATTCTTCTGTTAACCGACGAACTAGAATTCAATTGATTCGTAACAATGTTGAACAAGATAAATGTTCTTGGCAATGATAGAGCGGTGGAACTGTTCGAGGCAAACTGAATGCCACGCGTAGACGGTCAAAGTCCCGTTGTGTTTGTCTTGCAGTTTCGAGAAAAAGAAGGGATAAAGTCACAAAAAGTGTACCTACACCGCTGATCGAGCTGAGACTGCACGGACCTTCCTTTTGACATTCCAAGAGAACCCGTGTTTTTTTTGCGACTCTCGATCGTTTTCGAAATAAAGGATTTCCAACGTTATTGTACCGCGCTTCTACTATATCCATAGCTAGTAGTCTACGTTCCGACTACACGTATATATATATATATGTTATCGCGCTCTCCGCTTTGTGCGGCTCTTCGTCCCGTTTACGCGTTAAGCCGGCTCCACACTCTGCGGTTTTACCGGAGCGTTTTTGCCACGTCTATATAGTGTGTATGCATAGTTCAAGACTTATATTACACTATAGATCCGGCAGAACCGCATCGTGTGGACCCGCGGCCTTAGCTCCTCAGACCTCCCACGCTAGTAGAAGCGCGGCAAAATAAATAACTTCCAGAATTCAATAATTCGAAAACCATGGCAAGTCGCAAAAAATCCTTTCAGGGGTTCTCTTGGAACGTCGGGGGAGAAAGGTCCGTGCATAATTTCAGCTCGATCACCGCGTTACCCCTTTCGCATTTTGGATTACCCGTACAATGTAAACAAAATTGAGCAACGATTTGGGATGGTAGATACTTGTAGGCGAGGAAAAGATTGCTGATTATCATCATTTTTTTCACTACTACTTTTGCCTGCTGCTGCGTGGTATCGAAAAAAAAAATTAATTATTCTTTGAAAATGTTGGAGGATTGGCACGGTCTTCTGAGCGGGTTGCGGCAAATGTTGTCAGACAGCGCGACACCTAGCGTCGGCGGGATTAAACTGAAAAAAAAACCACCGAAAATATATCTTTCATCAACACTCACACGGACACTATGAACCAAGGAAAAGTGAGAAATGTTGGAAATCAGTAAAATCGTACGTTTTGAAACAAAAAGATTGAACTCTCCCACAAAATTGCTACATTTTGGAAGGAAAAAATACTTTTAGCATTGGAAATGCTTTTAAAACTCTAAATGTTTGTTGAGGAAGATTGGGTATCGGGAGTTTGAGTTAGCTGAATATCAGACGAAACTAACGCTACCACACAGTGGCAGTAGAGTGGGAGGGGGGGGGGGGGGGGGGCTGCGACATGCCGAATGCCTCTGATCGGTTGAAAAATGTGCTCTTTCCACCCAATTCTGATATATTTTTTGAAAAATCATAAAAACCAACTCATTTTATTTACATGTACTCGTTTTTAATTGCCCGAAAAGTCTAATTACACTTTCAATGCCATGAAATAGCTGCACTTTGTGTAATATCGGTAGATTTTTTTTGTTCTTTTGAAAAACTTTTAGAGTCATGTTTTAGACAATAAGGTTGGAAAGACTTACACCAAATTTCATGAGAATCTGTCTATTAGTTTTTCAGTTATACGTCATGCCAGTTTAAAAAACCGTCCGTAGAGCCAAAAGTAGTAATAAAACGTACCTTTCGACTCGAAAATGGTGGAGAAATGGTTCTTTTAAAAATATCATTAAAAAACAGCATATTTTTTCCTCACCTGAAGCTATCCCGCCCCCACCCCCTTTAATAATCAAGTAGGTCCTCGTACTACCCCAGCGATCAATCTTTCCCCCTTCGCCGTCACCCGAAAAGTATTCCTCATTGATTTACAGATAACTCACGACCGAGCTGTGCATCACTGACATTCTTTGCTTCAAAATCATACGTGCGAAACACGATTGAAAAGCAAAGACCAACTTCTCGCGCTCTCTCTCTCTCTCTCTCTCTCTCGATCTCTCGAAATATCTTAGGTGCGTCTTTTTAAAGGCCCAAAACAAAAGCCGATGAGCGCGTCTTTCAGCGCGTGTCGACTGATGTTTGCCGATGGCTCAGCTCTAACGTGCACGGTGAGCGACGCACGTAAATTTGAGCGAGAAACCCAAAAGCACACCCTATGGGAATTGCCTGTGCACGTGCAAGCGACAAACTCGTGTCTCTCAGTGTGTGGTTCCTTTTTCAATGGGTCAACGATCGCGTTATTCCGCGGTGTCTGAGGTGCGTAGAACGAACGAGGGATATAGTCAGTTGAGGATAAGTTCACGCTCCGTTCTAACCTCGAAAATTGAGTTCTGGCAGCCAGTACAGGCAAAACTAGACTCCTACCGCCGCCCTTCACTTGTCTTCCCCTCGTTGCTCTTCCCTCCGGCTCTCTCTCTCTCCCTCTCTCTCTCTCTCTCTCACTCTCGCTCTGTCTCTCTTTCTTTCTCTTCTCCCCCGATTCGCTCGCCGGTGTGTACAAACACACGCGTACGTGTCCGTGTGCTGGCCGCGATCTTGGAGCAGGCACGAAACGATCGTAAAACACCGGGGCAGGCGCAGTCCTTCGAAACGTCGAGGGCTTGGAACATAGCGATCTTTCGGTGCTGTCTCACCATACGCTTCCTCGCTACAACCCACCGAGCCTTAACTGTCCAACAACACGTACAATGCGATTGAAAAATCCTCTCTCGCGACGCGGTGCATACGAGTGAGTTTTACGATTATCCTTGCTGAAAACAAAAAAAGTATCGCAAACTTCCGCGTTTCCACGGCCCACTCCTCTGCCAGTGTTTCGTTGCTTCTCGCATCCTCGACACGATATTGTTATTCTACTTCGAATTTTCGAGACTTTCGGGCGCGTGGAAACTTCCGACAGGTCGAATAGATCTGGCTTGAAGGAGCGCGTTACGTATCGCAGTTGCGAGTCGATCCATTAACGGCGGGGCAGGGGAGGGGGCGGTCGGGGCTCACAAGGGAATGTCCTCGAGCTGCGATGATAGCCGAGATCGTGCGCTGTGATCTCTAACGACAGCGAGCCTCGGGATTAGCGCGAGACGGATCGGCCGGACGTTCGCCTCCCGATCGCTTTGAGGGCATCTACAAGGTCAACCTAACCTCACAAATTTTTCAACACTATCAATTCACAGCTTTCTCATAGTTATATGGGAGAAAATGAGCGCGCAGGGCCTGTAGTCTGACGCCGCGCCGAGCATGACCGTTCTCTTTTACCCTGAATATTTTTGAGCGCTGAGAAATATCGGAAAATTTCGCCTATCGCCACGCGGGGCAGGGGGTTTCTGTTTCGTGTTTGGTGAGAGCACACAGCTTTATTGGACTCCCGAGCCCGCGGCGAAAAATCGATCGCGCTCGAACGACCACTAGATCGGAAAATAACTCGGCGTGCGCGGTGCACGGATCGCGTATGCCCCTCGCAATTGTGCACATTGACCTTCGAATCTCGCGACGAAGTCTTCCCGGTATGCGCATTCATTGCCCATAGGTCTAGATCTAAGGTACGATAAGTTTTTTTTTAACATCCTCAGAGGCCTACACGAGGACAGTGTCGAAAAATATTTAGGGTAACGATAAAAATGAAGAAAGAGAAGAAAGACATTGCATTTCAACGGCGCATACGATAGACCCATTTGTTTCGTTTCTTTCGGCGTTTCTAGAGTTTTCATATTTAAACGTCTAGATTGAAGTGTTTTTTATTTGAATAAAATTTAAAAAAATTTAATGCGAAAAAACACCGGAGTATCAAAACAATTATACGGTAAATCGAATTTTTAGTCTTAGACTAGAATTTTTTCGATATCCCGATATCTTTTGTTCAATTGAAATTCGTAAAATTTAAATTTCTTTATTTTTGTTTGATTTTATGTGGAAAGAATGTGAATGAACTCAAGACGTTTGGATGAAAAGTTCTAGAAACGCCAAACATCTTCAATTTCATTGTTAGCCTAAATATTCTTCGTTATATCGTAGCTGCGATTTGGGGCAAAAAAAGCCGGAAAATATGTCGTCTTGATCCAACGATGCGAACTTCACGAAAACAATTATTTTCAAGCAGATCAATTTCCGTGAAAATTCGATTAAACGAAAAAACAAGTGAACCACATTGGGCGTCAAAAGTTAATAAAACAAGGAACAATTTAACAATATCTTGACAATTGACCAATCGCAAAGATATTCGAAGTGCTTTCCTCAGTTGTGCACGACGGAGCTGCAAAACGACAAAAAAAAACAATACGTAAACGCTACAAGGATCACCGCAACGGCAACTTTAGGCAGTTACTCTTATCAATCGTCTGACGTTTCTCAAATGCCAAGAGTGGCCCACCGCATGACGTTGAAGTTTGCATCGTTGGAACGCAACGATTTTTTTAATTCATTTTTTAATTTTCATTCATCTTCATATGAAACCTTTATATTGCCAGCTGAAGTCGCGAATCTCTAACAAGAATACGTTTAAAAAATTGACTCATTTTCACAGGCCATATTGGCCAAAAAAACGTCGTTCGAAAGAATTAATTTTGCAAAGTTCGGCATAACCTTCGGGGCTCGGACGGTATAGCTCGATTCGCTACGGAATTAGTAACAAACAAAAAAACGCAAAAGGATAGTTCTTAATTTCCATGCATGCCCTTGCTGGTTCTTACACACATTGTGTACATTTTTTCACACCCATGGTGTACATTTGCTCTTCTGCACGTTTTCTTCTTTTCGTTGACATTTATCCTTAGTCGTTTATGCGCCCTCTCTTATCACGTACTCAAAGGCCCTCACGCATACTCGTTCACAATTCTTTGATCGGTTTCCCTTTTATTTCTCCATTAGTTTTTCCTCCTAGCGCCCCCCGCCCCCTCCTTGTCGCCTCACCGCCACTCTTCCAAATCATCTACCATTTTCTTATTCATTGCTTCTTTTATTTTCTCTCATTCGAGTATGTGCGTGTTTCAAATATTCATTCGTCCTTCCTACAACACCGACATAGAGTACCTGCGTATTCCTTTTTACTTCCTTTCTCAGTATTTCCGGATCTCAACCTGGCCGACGTTTCTTCGGGTGTTCCCTCTGTGCCCTTCACTTCCCAGTACTTTCTCATTTCTATACTTCGTTTTCGACAACAAAAAAAGAAAAAGAACGAAAAACATTTCGTTGAAGAAAAGCAACGAAAATTAATTCTTTTCAACGACAGCAATTTTTCTCGGCCAATTTAGACTGCGAAAATCGCTCAAACCTTTTTTCCACGTATACCGTCACGAAACACCTCAGACCACGAATCAAAGGACGACAAAAAACGCAACCTAATTTCTCGACGCAGAAACAATTCATGAAAAATCTCAAATTTCTCCGAGCAAAAAGTGGGGGGGGGGGGGGGGAGGGGCGAGCCGAGTAGGGGAGCAAGCATAATTGAACTCAATCGACAACGCTCGCGATCGTGAATTACGACGAATTAATTTCGTTAGCGAGTTACGTGACCGAGGCAAAAGACAGCTAGTACAGGGCCGCCAGAGAATGGCGAATACGAGACGAAGATGAAAAGTCTGGCTGCAGCGAGCGAGCAGTCAGCGTTCCGTCCTCGTGGCTTCGCTTTTGAAACGAGTCTCGGATGTCCTCGCGTTGCTCTCAGTGAGAGTCACTTTTGCCTTGGCGCTCCATAGCCAAGCGCGGCATACCAACTCGTCGGGGAGTAAGCTCACAGAGAAACGCTCTGTTCCCTCCGACAAGGCCCCCCCCCGCCCCTCTCTTCGCCCTGCCTTTCTCCCGTTGTTTTGCTTTCGGGACCAATGAGATTCGGCGCGATCTGGCGGACCCGTCCGCTTCTCCCACCGGCGGAAGGCCCGAAAAAATCATCTCGACGTGAAAAATGTTTGGCCGCGTTTCGCAGTTCAACGTTTAGTTTATCCCCCTCCGACGGACCGTCCTCGCTCCTACGTGTCAATTCGCAGCGCCCCCCCCCCCCCCCGCCCCCTTACCCGAGGCCGTACGTTACCCAATAGTAGAAAAAAAAAGACGGAAAATGGAAAAGTGTTTAGAAGTTGAATTCCATTTGTTTGGGGTTTGTTCGCTCCGCACTGGTTCGTGAGGAGAGCTCCCCTTGTAGCCAGAGTTTACGGGAGAAAAAAAAAAATGTATTCGTGAATTTGTTCTGCCGCTACTAAGCACGTAGCCTACCCGTGGCCTACGAGTCGGCCGATGCGCTTTTCGATGGTCGAGGTACCAGCTGCCGTTTACAATACGCCACCCCTAAAGGGCGCGCACATACGCCGATCGGTCTCGCCTTGCCTCACGATTCCCAACCAACACAAAAATTTCCATTCGGCCGCGAAGCGTCGAGCGCAGCAGTCGCCGCTCTCACCCCGCTCACCTGTCAAGTTTCGTCCGTTTTTTCCTTGCATTCTTCACCGATAAAAAGAGGAAGACAGGAGTCAAGGCGCTTCGAGGGACAGACACTCGAGGAGTTTCGTCGCGATCAATCGCGCCGATCGATAAGATAACTACTGTCGCGGAAGCTTCAAGCCGGGGGGGGGGGGGGGGCACTTCTGTGCCAATTCGCGAGCGCGTTTCGCCCGCAGTGCCAATTGAGTTTTTCATCTTGCTACGAAAGGCATCGAGTTGTGAACAAAAGATCAAAGTTTACGTACCGAAGCGTGCGAAATTCGGCCATCGGGCGCGACCGACGCGGAGTCGTCGCTTCACGCGGAAGTACCAATATTGACGAGGGAACTGTGGGAAAGAAGTTTCGTTGGTGCACTCGCAACGACGTTTTGAAAAATTTCAAAGTGGCCTCGAGTAGTTCGCTTGACACTGGCACACTTGATTTCTCAAAGTGGCCGTGTCTACGAGATTGTCGTCGGTTATTAAATGGGTCTCAGTCGAGTGCCGGAGACGATGTCGTTTTACGGAACGTTGACGAGCGAGGAAAAGTCCAGAATGCATCCGTGCACCAGAGCCATGTGGTACGTCCAAACGTGGCTCGTTTCTTCGTGTTTTCGTATTTTTTTTCTTCTCGTCTTTCGCATCACGAACTTGGACGTTTCTCTGAAGTTTTTCACACGAGTGCCAAGCGGCGCCGATACCTCATCCTTATGGAGTGGACCTCGAATTACAGCAAGTCCGCCCGCGAGTCTCGTCCCATTAACCCTCTACTCGGCCAATTGCTCGTTAATGCCTCGTACTCTTGTTATTATTTTTTTCTTCCATTGATCGCACTTTTAATGCCTTATTTGCATTCCAAGATTTCTCACGAAGCACCCGACTGTTTTGTGCTTTGACGTTCGGACGTTTCTATAAGAGTGGGGCTTTGGGGGTGGGGGGGACGGTGAATTCGTATTCGGGGAGTAAAAATACATCGATAGGGTCTTGAATAAATGATATTGGAAATCTGGACTTTTTCGCGTATTGGCCAAAAATAATTTGCCTTGTTCAATGACATTTGCATTGTTGGAATGCAGTAAAAATTAATATTTTTGAATCCCATCAACGACTTTTGTCAGATTTAGCCAACGAAAATCCTTCAACCATTTTCCAACATAATTATTTAGCAATCTGTAATATAAATCTACAAAAGAAAGTATCACTTTGATAATTGAAAAAAGTGCAAAGAACTTTCGTTGCATTCCAACGAAGGAGACGACCGCGGTGACGCCGATTTGTCCTCAATAGCACGCGAAACAAATAAACAGCGAAAATAACAAATCCGACCTTTACCTTTGCAGCGTAATGAGATCGGGTGATTCGCCACCACCGTTGCAAGCTTCGATTCCTACGACGTACGACGTTCCGGACGACGCTGGACTGAACGGAAGAGTAACGATTTCGTCATCGTCGTCTCCTGCAATACATAGCGTAAAATCGCTTCGTGGCGAATCGGGTGAGAGCGACGCCGAGGTGATATCGGTCGAGGAAGCCGTGCCGATAGTTCGAAAAACTCTCCCGACGCCGGAGCCACAGCCGCCGATCGAGAAGAACAATGGATACGACCGCAAGTACACGGACGAGAAGAGGCTCGTTAATGACGTGGACGATGATCCGTGCATCATCAAATGTCTCTACTTCACCCAGCAATGTTGCGAGTGCACGATAATGTGAGATGTTTGTGTTTTTTTTCCACCACTGCGCTACAAACGCGCCCGTGATCTATGCATGAAAGTAATAATTATGTGTACAAATAAAGAGCACACGCACGCCGCACTGTTGCGAAGTGACCGACTGCAACCGAGAGGGCGCTCCTCGCTACCGAATCGCGCACTTTTCAACCGGTTGACCGCCATTTTAGAAAATCGAATCCGACCTCTCATTTATAAATACACACACGCGCGCGCGCGCGCACGCGCACACACGCGCACACACACACACACATACACACGATACCCATAATGTATAGTATAATTATATTTTTATAGTACTATATTGATATTGTTGATAAATTGATTTACGCGATAGCTGTGATTTTTCGCCCTATAGATCTGTGGTCACGTGCGGAAATCATACTTCCGGCGCGACACGGGAGTCAGACGAGATTATACATAATTAATTTTACAATATTCGAACTAGGCTCTCGAGAACGGTTGTTCTGATGTTCTGAGAACGTCAAGCGTGTATCCTGATACATAATGTGAACGTAAATTAAAAAAAAAAAAACCCTTTTGTACGCATTACTGGCATGGGAGTGAAAGAGAATTATTTGGAACAGACTGGTCGCGTTACACACTGATATCGCAGCGCTGACTTTCCGATCGAAGTAACGACGTTGAATTTTGCATCATTGCGGTGCAACGATTTTTTTCCGCCGTTTTGTATTTTTTCATTTTTATAACTATACAAAACATTTTATTGCAACTAAAGGTTGTAAATGTCTAATAGGAGTACGTAAAAAGGTTTGAATGATTTTCACGGCCTAAATGGACCAACAAAAATGTTTAACGATTAATAAGTCTTCATTTTCGTTGCGTTCCAACGATGCAAACTTCAACATCGTCCGAGGTATTCCCCGGCTGAATAATTATCGCAATAAAGTTGTTTACATATTTACACGGGTGATTGTTTTATTGCGAAGCGAGATGTATGTATAGTGAGGGGAAAAAGTCGACATTTTTTTTTTTTTACGGTATTGAATAATTTGAAGGAGCAGTGATAAGGTTAGAATATTGTAGTAATATTGTTGATACATAGCTTACGGCGTTACTAAACACGCGACAATTGTGTTTTTTCTTTGTATTGCGATGTTCAAATGCGTTCACCGTCACGTTTACCGCAATCTTGTCTTCATGCGACGGATAAAACGGTAGTTGTAAGGTTAAAACAACAAGTTTATCCTGCATATCATGCGATAGCAGCGAAAATATTTTGCACAATAACGTGGAGCGTGGATGACATTGACGTTTGCATCGTTGGAATTTAACGAAAATTAAGAATATTAAATTATTTAATTTTTTTTTTGGCTGATTGAACCTGTGAAGATCGCTCAAAATCGCTCGTGTTCAATTGTGAAAAATAAACTATGGATAATGATAAAAATAAAGAAATAAGAAATGGAACAAAAATATCATCGTTGCAATCCAACGATGCAAACTTCAACGTCACGAGCGCCGCGAGTCCATTCCAATAAATTTACTTTACTTGAACGTACGCGATCCGCGTATACTTGGCTCTGCTGATCTTACAAAATCAAAATTGAAGGAAAATAACGTCTATTGTTATGAAAAAAAAAATAAAAATATTATTATTATTCTTCGCAATTCGGCCGATCTTGTCGATCGAATTTCGTCCCTTACTCTCATCATTGTTTTTTGTTGCCTTACATATGTGTATGTACAACTCGCAGGGTGCAACGCTGCTGGCGGTTTGACACTTTTGTCAGCTACTCATTACCGGGCGAGGCATCAACTATTAGCAGTAGCAATATTTCCAAACCCATCAGACTTGGGAGAAAACTTTTAGTTCCTAAGGGTCCATCGAGTACCGGCTACGCGGTTCATCCAGGTCGAGGCGCTTAAGAGATTTCAACATCACCTCCATTTTTTTTGTGGCACCATTATTCTTTTTTTCAGAATTTTGTCAAGGCCCTACAAATACGTTCACACGCCAAATTTCGGGATGATCTAGCGAGATTTGGTATTAAAAAATGAATAAAAAATAAATTTCAATGTTTTTAGTCTAGAATAAATTGATAGCGGTGGCTATCATTTTGAGCACTTTTTACAGGAGTAAATGGTTGCAGATTTTTAAAAAATCAATTTCACACTTAATACACTGAAACTCCTGCTTTGTCGATTTTTCATGCTAAATCTTGACTGATCATCGTCAAATTTGGTGTGCGCATTTATTTTTAGTTCCTCGATAAAATTCGAGCGAAAAAAGACAGCAGTTCCACGAAAAAAATGGACGTGACCTCGAAATTCCCGAAGCACCACGACCTGGATGAACCCCTAAGCCACCGCCCGATGGCCCCTTCGCACCATGCACCTTTTGTAGGAAAAATGTTCTCCCACGTTGTTTGTGATAGGTTAAAAAATTATTCTACTGCCACCGGCTCTTCCTCTCACCCTGTATATCAGACTTGCGATGCAATCGTTTATTTACAAAGAACGGCTCTAACCTACTCGGCAACGCGCGATGCAATAACTCGCGGTACATTCCAGTCCAGTATATATCATATTCAATTATGTAACAATCACAATTTGATAGTCTATAAGCTAACGAGGCCCTGAACAGAATTCCCCTCGTAGCTAATTCTAAGTCGATTGTATCGCCTAACTCGTGAATTTCTTTTTTTTTCCTACCGCACAATCTGGCAGGACTCGTCCACGCGTTCGCACAAAGAGAAACCCCTATCGGTACGAGCGAGCGATGATTTCTCGTACTCGTGTCGACTTTTACTAACAAACGTTGCCCCGGTCGAGTAATCAAATCGCGCAACAAAATGTCTCGAATCGCGACGATACGCGGAGGAAGTTTTTCTTTTTGCAACTCATTTCGCGCACTCGTCAAAACTCAGCCAACTCGATGAGTTGGTCAAAATTCCGAACGAACGGAGTTCAGGGGCGAGGCACACTTGAATCACGCGCTGCAAAGATAAGACCAAAAATAAAAAGGCAGAATTTGATTGCGCGCGGCATTAAATAATATCGACTAGACTCTTTCGTATTTCGCACAATCGCTACGAGCCTCGGGGATCATTAACCGGGGGCTCTTCACTCACTCTGTCAATGTTCGATAACCGATCCAGCGTGTACACCAGCGACAAAAAGTTTCGGCACAATTTTTGCGTCTCGCAATTATTTACAAAGTAGCCAACCTCGCCGATGACCTCCAAACGGATTTTATTCCGAAGAAATCGTCACGAGTAGACCTGACCTTGAATTATGGGGTAGTCGTTCTTCGTGTGAACGAAAGAAAGCAAGAACTGAAAAATAAAAATTACCTCCGCTTACACTTGTATGAAAAGTTATCGCAGAAAGTCTAACCCGAACAAAACCGAACGATGTAAATAAAATAGTGATCTCGAGTGATAACTAGCAGGTCGTCGTTGACTGCATGAGAATGAGAGTTCGTATCGCAAATTTGCGGGCTTCACTTTTTACCGGTTGTGTGTATACGACTTGGTATAAAAAGTCCGAATACGTCTGACACCCACCCTCTGTGCTCTCTGTCTCGTAATTTTTCTATCCTATCGGAAGAGTGGGGAAATAATAAATTGAAGAATTATCCCAATGTAAGTACTGCCCGGAGAGATCGATGCGGAAGATTGTCCAATTAAAGACCTCAAATTCTTACGCGACTTCGTACTGCGTGTCTATCAAATCACGCTTTTATCGACGACGACGACGACGACGACGACGACGACGACGACGACGACGACGACGACGACGACGACGACGACGACGACGACGACGACGACGACGACGACGACGACGACGACGACGACGACGACGACGACGACGACGACGACAACTCCTCGTGAGGTTCCCTCGCCGTGCACCTAGTGTCGATCCACACTCGTCGTCGCGACCAACTTTTCGATCGAATAAATTTGTCGCGCGATCAAACGTCACGTTTGTGTTAAGATTCGTAAACCGGCAGTGGATGACCCTCCGAATTGAACACCCATATGTCCAAGTCGATCAACTTTCTCGTATCGTCGAACAGGAGATACAAGTACTTCAAGGTTTCCGCGTACCAAAAGCTCTCGGTCATGTCTCTCGGTCGCGTGTTCTGCGTGTTTCGTACGTTGCCGATGCTCGTGTATCCGTTCTCCACTTTTGTATAATTCTCGAAGCCCTGTGAACACAACGATAGGGACAAACTGAGCGAAATTCCGTACGCAATTGGTAGACTTGTATCAAGCTTGTCGATATGTCGTCTCTGGGACGATGAGAAAAAGAAAAAGAAAAAGAAAGGCGAAAATGATTTTTCACCGAGAAAGACGATGTCGCGACTAATGTCGAACTTGCCTGGAATATCTGCCATCCCCAATCCTGATACGTTTTGTTGCCGGTCAAATACCACATGTAGAACAGGCTCTCGATGAACTCCGGCCTCAACAGATTATGAGCGTCATTGGACTTTACATACATGTCCATTTGATTATCCATCTCCTCCTCGATCTCCTCCTCGGTTTTCTTCGGACAAGCAGAGATGAAGCGTTGACGAGAAAGAGCAAGACAAAATATCGCGTTTTGTTTTCGGTCGGGAAGGGAACGCGGAAAAAATCAGGGAAACGCTTTTTAGAGGCAAATTGAAAGTCAATCTCGCGAGTCCCTCTAACGAATTTCTACAATGCGCCTGGTATGTAAAATCGTAGCAAGGAATAAGAAGAAGAAAAAAATGTTCATTCGAGCACTCCGTCGAAAATGTCTGAGCGGCTTTTTTTTTGTCAAGAGCTTGTCCGTCTTAACGGAAAATTCGATAAATGTGTCTATACTTTTGCCCAACGAACCTGAAGCTTGCATCGTTAGAATGCAATAAAAGTTCTCTTTTCTTCTTTTGTTTCTTCATTTTCATTGTTAACGAAAATACTTTTCTCACCTATTTACGTTGTAAATTTTTAATACCCATCCTGAAAGAATTTTGAGTCATTTCTTTAGAGCGAATGCGTTACAAAAATATTGTGGCAGAGCGAAAGATAAAAATCCTTGTGTTCCAAATATCAACGTCATATGCCCCGGTACTTTGAGTTTTCGTATTTCGATACGTTCGCCACGTTCTTTTCGTCATGATATTCTTCTTACCTGGATCACGTTGAAATATGTAATTTCCGGAGCGAGGAAGGTCGGTTGTATCGCGTACGTTTGATAGCAGGTTCGCACGAGTTCTTTGGCAAAATCCATGTGGTCGGTCCCGAGCCCGTGATGAGCGCCCAGAGCGAGTGTACCACCGAGGTAGCAAGTCAAATGGTCCTGTGAAGAACATGAATTCTCAGTGACTCAGCTACCGCGAAAAGTGAAATGTGAAAAGGACAACAAAGGCTCGCAAGCCAATACGAAAAGGCACATTGGAAATTCTTTACCAAAAAAAAGATACTACCAACCATTTTTGGCTTCATGTCCCTTGTAGCTCCGACCAGTTCCGCGACGAAGAGATACTTATTCTTGGTAGTTCGCTTAACGAGATGCTTCTGTGTGCCGGTTATCGCCGTCGTATAGTCGTCCCGTAAGCTTCAAGGATAAAGAACGAGATCTCAGTGAAAATCGAAACAAAGCCGAAGCGGTAAGTGATTATTTGCTTTTATGTAACTTACTAGTCGACTGTCTTGCCAGTCTGGAGCCATTGCTTGAGCAAGTACTCGTAGTAACTGTCGCCACGTGCACCGAGGGTTATCGTCGAGTACTCCCTGAACTGTCCGGTATTCGGATTTATGAATATAGGAACTAAACCGTCGTGCTTCTTAAGATTGTGCACGTGCTCGGACACCTTGGCAACCGCAGCCTACGAAACAAAAATATCGCAACATTGAAAAGTGTCCCAACGATATTCCGATTTAACAAAAAATATAATTAAAAAAACAACGTTATTTTACGACGTTCGAGTTTGCAAAGTTGCGATATTATGAAACCTTTTTTTTTTAATTTCTTCTTCTTTATTGTCACCCGGCAAATGTGTTGTCTTGTAATTTTCAATAATATGAAAGACCTTATGAATGTTTTAAAAAATGATCATTTTTATCAGATTTCAACTATACTATACTGATTTTGGATCGGAATTTTCCAAGTCCACGCTTTACATATATTTGTTTCCTTCAACTGCAAAACGTTACGATGATTGTTGGTTGTAACTATTAGAAACGTAATTAGTAATATTATTGTCACCTCGAACCTCGGATGACCCGAACTACGACTCAGATCTCTGAATTCCAACTGCAAAGACGTAACCTCGCTCGTACTGCTATCCGGACCCCACTTCGGACTGTGGGCACTTCTCGTGCCCAGATTAACGTCCGACAGCGGAACCCCTGATCTTGTTGAGAACGCCGGCAACGAACGATCTCCCAAATCCAACTAGAGAGAAAATAAATAGCAATGCAATTGTCTCGGAGACAAAAAGAATGGCAACGAAAACGAATTATGGGGAAAAAATAAAATAAAGGAACGGCTTTATGTGTGGCTTTGACTGTTTTCTATTCCAAGCAGGGTTGCCCTGTGCCGATCTCGAATGCGTGAAAACCGCGGGAATTTCCGAAGAAGCGCATATAGCCAAGTCACGAGCTTGCGCCAAGGACATGGGAAGGAGTTTTGGAAATTGGAGAAGCGAGGAGCGCCACTCCCTCGGTCATTGTTCTTTTCGTACGCGCGTACTCACAGCTTTGTCAAGAAACATCTTGTCTCCGGACAGGTGATACGCCGCCAAGAGACCTCCGAGTACTCTAATGGTAACCTCGAACAAATTAACATCCCTATTGTTACTAAATACTAAAGTATCCTCGACCCAAGTTCGCGCCTCCCCGAATTCTGGAACAAACGCAGCGTTGTAAGATTGTCAATTCATTTAGCTTGTTGGTTCAAGTTATGTTGTCAAATTTTGCCATCAGGCTTAGAACAAACGAAGCAACAATGCATCCAATTTTTATCGGCATGCCGTCATTTCCGTAGGGCCCTCAACCTTCCTTAAGTATTTAACAATTTATTGATCTCCGTCTATAATCAAGTGACGAATACTGACGAAATTTCGTGCCGAGTGACCATCCTTTTAACGAAAAAGTACGACTCCAAAAATCTTCTTATTTATACGGCACTTTATGGAGGAGACGACATACTGGCCACATTTCTATCTAATAATTTATGCACTTAACGGATTCTAGATGCGTGATATAAACTGCTCAACGCGTGTAGAAAATTCTAAAGATTCCGTAACGGCAATAAAAACAACAAACTTTGAAAAATGTGCCTAGCAGAAGAATTTTCGTTCAGCCGCACGACTTTTCAGGGAAAATGCAAATATCAAAATCTATGAAGATGGCGGAATTTTTTTTTTAATCCCAGTTCATCATTGGTATAATGATTGATTGTGACTTATTTTTATTAAGGGCCACTGTAGTTTACCAATGAATCAAAAAGGCCCTGCTTACGCATCCACAAAATACGCCAATGGAATACCTTAAGCGCTTACACGTAGTTGACATTTTTGAAAATTATCGTCTTTTGGTTTTCGACGGATTCTCAGAATGTAACATTTCTAAAATATTCTCTGAAAATTTCATATCAATCCGTTCAAAATTGAGGGCATTATGGGCGTTTAAAGGCAGCTTCCCCGTAAACCGGCGAGCTTTGAACGTGTTTTTCTCAAAAGGACTTTTTCAAAATCGGTTACCGTGATATCTAAGAAATTACCGCAACCATCGACTTTCAATTCTACCAGCTTCTTTGACGTATCAAAAAGCAGGAATGCTCGAAGGGTGAATTTTTCTTTCTCGATATATAGTTTTTTTGCCAAGGAGAATAGAGCGTTTTTTTCACCGTAAATCGATACATACTTTCACTTTGGACTGCAGCCATTTTTTTTAAATTCAATACTTCATTCGAACCCTCATCCAAGCACTAGATACTTTCTTGCAAAAACTAAATGCGTTCGATTACTTTTATTTCGCATGATACGTTTCCGGCTTTCATAGTGGTCACGGCGGTAAATGTTTTTCAAACAGCCGTCTGCACGAATCATTGCATCTTCCACATTTACAGATATCTTTCTATGCGAAAATTGTAAGAGGTACTTGAAACTGTACTCTTTGATGTGAAGAAAAAAAAATTGAAAACCTGCATGCATTTTCCCAGAATAAAACCGTAAAAGTTCCTCCTTTGTCCAGCTGGGAGGTAGGCGTAACCTGTTTATGAATTACTCAATCGAGATTGAGTCTCGCATTCAAAAAACACTGCAAGGATACACACCTTTGTTCAATCCCATGATATACATGGTATCAAGAGAATCTACGATGGTCAATCCTAGGCCGAACCATTCGTAAAAGCTTTTCGATATGGGTTTGACATTGTCATGGCCCCATGCGTATTTCTTGTATCCATCCCACGAATGCTTGAAAGCTTTTATCACAGCCTCCTGTCTAGGATTTTGCGCTCCTGCAAACAATCTCGTTTCGTCAACGATTCCGTCTGCAAAGTGCGATCGGACAGAGGTAGACGAAACGTTCCAATTACCGGCAAATTTGTGCATGCCCACTTTAGGCTTGGGCGGTTCGCCGATCTGATTGTCGTCCAGTCGATGAGCTTCAAGATGATTCGCTACCGGTTGGAATTCCGGCTCTTCTATGACTTCTCCACCGGCTGCTCCACCCATACCCTGCTCGTTGTTCTCCGCTGATGCAAGCTTGTCCGGCTGTTTGGCCGCTTCGGGCGCAGCTGACGCTGTCTTGCCGATCTCGTACTCGGCTTCGCTCTCCTGTACGGAATTCTTGGTCTGTCCTGGCAAGAGATAAAACGTGACCAGGAGGAGCGTCATGAGAATGAAGTAGCAGACGTTTCGCTGGAATCTTGACAGTTGGTTCCATTTCTGCGAGTGAACAAAGATACACGATAAATCGCTACCAAGCGACAGCACACGATATGTTTCTACGAGGTAAAAATATTCATGATATTTTCCGGTGAATCTGCTAATGACGAAAATTGGAGGAAAAAATCT
Organism: Ophion costatus; assembly: GCA_951751655.1. Taxonomy (NCBI): domain Eukaryota; kingdom Metazoa; phylum Arthropoda; class Insecta; order Hymenoptera; family Ichneumonidae; genus Ophion; species Ophion costatus. The sequence continues at coordinate 22,105,705 of OX632367.1, forward strand.
TCGTACTCACTCTCCACAAGCTTTTCGAATGACCACGAGTAAACGAGCCGCCCTCGTTGATACTCAAGCTGATATAATCGGTCTTTCCAGTATCCCTGGGTAGCAACATATTTTTCTAATCGCTGCCACTTATACGGCCTCCCAATAACGCGTCAACGACAATGGAACGTCATGCGGCTGCGAGAAACTTGTGATTTTTTTTGCATACAGATAAAAAAAAATCATACGCGATCTAGTGTTTGAGGTTAAACGTCAAAATGTACAGGTTATGCTGCGGCAAGCTACGCGGTCCCGAAAAGAGGCTCCTGAACTTGGGTACTTATTGCCTCGGCTCTTGCGCTACGATACAATGACATATTCGCATATGGTTGGTAAAATTGTGCTCATAGTTTACCGATCGAGCATTGACATAGAGCTCTAGGTTATCGATATGCAATACGCGATCTACAGACTTTTTTGTAAACACGGCGCTTTACGCCGTCAACGATAATTTTGTTCAACTAAACATAGTAATGTATAAGATAAAATACGAATAAGCGCTAATTTTATTTGTCGTCGACGGTCATTCCTCTTCAAAACTCGTATTTTGAGCTTGCTGCAACGCGAGACCGTTACCTAACCTCCAGAATCGCACTCTAGCGAGGTTGATCCGGCAAATGACAACGATTCTTCAACGTTATTGTTGAAGCCCAATCCTCGCATCGTGAAATGGCTATAGATAACGGTTCGGGAATACCCGACAAAAATTGGCAACCGCCTTTCGTTTCCCTGGATACGTCGTGAGTCAAAAAATTACATTTTTCCATTTACCAATTGTTACGCAAAACAAAACAAAATGTATCATTTTTCTCTACTCTCCGGTGTCTCAAAATTTCCCGTAAAATGCGCGCAACTGCGGCAGAATGGGTGAAATCATGGTGGAACTTTATTGGAAACACGCACCCATTACGTGTAGAAACTTTGCCGAACTTGTGCGCAGAGGTTACTACAACGGTACCAAATTTCACAGGATCATACGAGATTTCATGATTCAAGGCAAGTCTGCACAGGAATGTCGCATATACATAACAGTAACGTTATTTTTTCGACCTATTCTCAAAACCTATTGTATACAGGCGGAGATCCTACAGCGACTGGGAAAGGTGGCGTATCGATCTATGGGGAGTGCTTTGACGACGAGATCCACGACGACTTGAAACATTCCGGTAAAGCACAAAATTATCATAATCCTCCTGCGGCGTTCCGTATTGGCTTTCAACCAAGCCGATTCGTCCAAGTCTCCACCCTAATGCCCACTTTTGGTTCGCCAATGTCCGTTCCCTGGCTACCGTTGCGAGTTGTTTTTTAGGTGCCGGAATTTTGTCGATGGCGAATTCAGGACCGGGCACTAATGGCTCCCAGTTCTTCGTTACTCTGGGTCCTACCCAGTGGCTGGACGGAAAACATACGATATTTGGTGAGTCCCTGGCGGCCTATTCCTCGTTCGAAGACTCAAACGATTTGCTAAACTTGGTCAATTTGCCCTCGATAGGCAGAATCCACAGCGGCATGACGATAGTAAAGAGGATCGGGCTTGTGGAAACGGACAAGAACGATCGACCGATCGACGATGTGAAGATTGTGAAAGGCTCGGTCAAAAATGCTTAGCAAAACTTTCTCAAATAACCAGACTGCGCTACTCAAACGCGGAAAAATACGTATTTGGTGAAAGAACTGCATCGTTCTAAGAAAATAAATGAAATCGTTCATAGCGCATCATTGAGTATCGTCCGAATATCAAAGACACTTTTTTAAATTTTTTCCCTGATTGGAAAATGTATAGAGTCTACAGTAGCGGACGCGCGGTTGGCTTGGGCCAATACTTGGATGGGTGACACTGGTGCATTGAGAAAGACGTGACTGTGGGTAAGACTTTGGGAAAATCTCTCTCAGGAATTTCAAACGGACAGTGATAAATGTAAAGGGGATCGTAAAAACCCGCCAGAAAAGGTTTCCAATTTGTAGAAATCGGTGATAACGTAAATAAGTGCATGTAACGATAATTAGAAAAGTTCAGGATGAGCTTAAAGATTTTTTAATTTTTTCATGATGCCTTACTGCTCTTGGAGTGTTCGACTAGAATGTAGGGGAGACCTGAAACGGGCCCGAATTGAGCTACGGTCGGGCCTGGTCGAGCCCTCTTCAGGTATGAAAATACCTGCCCCTCCCAATCCCCAACCTGTTTCCGACAAAATATACATTCGCACGCACGCATGCACGCGCACACATACACACGCACACATAATATTTCTGTCCCTTCGTTCTGTGGGAAATCTCCGCACGGCTTACGAATGCCCCTTCTGATTGTTTAAAGCGTCGCGTGACCACGCGCGCGGTTGTCTCATTTAGTCTACGTAATTATGATCCTGTCAGGATAAATAATGCTATAAAAAACTTGAGTTACACTGAAGAGAAATTTCTACCGAAATAGCTACCGTGAAAAAAAAATCGTAGTCTGTATTCGTCTGCTCCGAAGGAACATGCGTCAGATTTATGAACGAAAAAAAAAACCAATGTGCTATCGATCGAGTAGATAGAATTCGATTTGAGGAAAGAAAACAGTGAAAATTGCCAAAACTGATACGTTGTGCAAAAAAAGTGTGAATGTGAACGAAAATGTGGCGGTGTGTCGTACGAAACGTTATTTCGACTTTTCGTCCATGAAACGGGCTCTGTGAGATTTTTACTCGAAACCGCAAAGTATTTGCTCAGTCTACGAAATCAACATTCTAGAGAGTCACGGACCAAGGTACTTTTGTTGTTAAAAATTCGAAGGTGAATTATCGATTAACGAGAGACAGGATGAGACGGAAATACAGAGCGGAGGCTTTCATAATACCGAAAACAATAAACGCGGATGAATTATCCACGACGAACGAGATTGACGACGTAAAAATTGCAAACATAAAATCGAAGCTCAATTCACCAGTCAAGAGTGGCGAATTGGACATTGGACGATTTAAATTGGCGACTTGTCCGCTTCCGCTCCCGCCGCCCGAAGAAATATTCCCGCGGGATATTTGCGAGGAGCCGATATACGACGAGCCTTGCGCCCTAAGATCAACGTTTCCAAAACTTTCCAGCAGCAAGAAGTACGAGGACATCGCATTGGCTTTACCACCGAAGATACCGATCAGAACGAGCAGCCTGGTGTCGATCGACGAGCTAGGCGAAACGGACGGTAGCCTCGAAGAGTTTTGCTTCCACGGTTACAAGAACGGATGCACAACCTCGACCCAGAGGCCTGAGGAAGTGAGCGAGGAAATATTTCAGGGCAATTGGCTGAGAAGATTGGCGGGTCTGCGCGAGCGCGAGTCGAGCCTGAACGTGCGGGAGACCCTTCTGCAGGAACGCGAACGTCTGCTCTTCAAGAAAGAACGCGAGCTACGAATCCTCGAGAGGCTCGTCCGGGAGAAATTGAAACAAGCGGAATTACATGTGAGACTTGGCCAATCCTCGCAGAGTATCGATTCGGCGAGTTTCGACGCGAGGACACGATCGTCCGAGGATACGCTTACGAGAAACTCCGATAAATTGACGTCGTCATCCGCGAAAACGAGTTGCGCGCAACAGAACAGCCGATTTCTCGTCTGCGAAGCCGAGACGGAAAAGTCTGAGGGAGGCAATCTGAAGAATCCTCCAAATTCGAGAAGTTCACTGTGGACGGCGAGTAGCGGCAATTCCTTCGGTCAGACGAAGGAACCAACCGTGAAATCCAACGTTCAAACGATCGGAAGCTCCTTCCCGATCGCGAGCGCTTACAGCAGTCTCAGAATGGCCAAGCCGAAGATTCGTCCGAGGATCTCTTACGACGATCTCGACTCGACCCTCTCGGCGGACATTGGCGACTCTTCGTTCGTCGTCACTTCGAGAAAATTCGATCCGGCGGTTTTCAAGAAACCCCAGGCTTTCGTTAGATCCTCGAGCGAGCGTCGAGCCAGATGCGATAGTCAGGATCCTTCCAAAGAGCCCAACGCCCTCAAGTATCCACCGCATCGGGGCTTCCAACGCGGCGCTTCGGGCGATAAGATATTGAAACGTACGGGCGATAACATCGTCGTTGCTCAGGACGACAAGATCAAATATCAGGATTACGGCCTCATAGATGAACGCGTCGCCTGCTCCAAAGCGTCTGACGACGCAAGGAACTCTTATTCGAGCCTGGACAGAGGCATGGACGAGATCAAGTCGACGGACGGGCCCGCCAGATACGCCAGGGACAGACCCATTTCCTGGAACGAAGAGTCCAACGAGTGGCTGCGAAAGAAACGACACGCTTACAATATGGCAACCATGAGAATGTCGGTCGACCGTTTGGAAGATAAAGAAAACTCTGAGGCCGCGGATAGTAGATGTGAAAAATTGAAAAAAACCGCCAAGAAGAAAGATTCAAGGACTAAGAAGTTTGGAATCTTCCGCTGAGCGATCTTCGCCGCGTCGATGCATCATGGAAACGGAGTACATCCATTGGATCCGTTGCTGTGCAAATCAAGCTTGGGGGGGGGGGGGGGGGGGTAAAAAACGTGCGACGTCTTTAAAGTAGGACATTTCGGCTCACATTTTGACACTCGGATGCCTCTAACTTGATTTCTCTGTATGTTACTTTTACCCAAGTTGCGTTATTTTACGTAGAATAAACAATCTGCCTTGTTCAAAAAATAAACGTCAGCTGGAGAGACCAATCGGTTTTTCGTCCGCTCGGCCCGAATCCATAAATAATCATTGCGATACTTTGTTGTTGTAAATATTTGAATTTTTTATTTCTAATGCACCGTCGTGCATTCGGGCTTTACGATGACATTTCATTGACCTGGAATAATGAATCCCTGCTAAACTCATGGCCGTGTTTTTTCCTCTGATTTTTGTTTATTCTTGCCAGTTTGACGCTCTGCCAAGCTGATTTTAGCGACGAATACATAGCTCTACGTTCTTAGGATATAGTTGCAAATTTGCACCTAGCTCAGGGCCACGACGGTTTCTCTCCCGGAGCCCGTTCTCGTCCGAACAAAGCCGACCTGTCCCTGAACTTGGTCATTCTCTCGTCTTCCCAGCACTTTAGCACCCATCCGACGTAAGCGCCGAAAATGGGGAGCCCCAACCAAGGGAGCTGCCGATAAAACAGCCACTGGTCGATTTTCATATTTCGGCCTGGATGCTTCGTTGGGCCTCTTGCGCCAATTTCTCTTTCCAGAGACGAGTGTGACGAAGATCCGCGTATATACTGGAAGCAGCAATCACGGGGAATATCACTGATATCGCGTAACGTTTCAGAAACGCCGTGACCCCGCCACCAGGCTTACCCATCAATCTGCAACGAAAAACAAAAAGCGACAAGTTTAAATTCACATGATATGAGAGTTTTCAATGCAACTCTACTCCTGTGTACATTGTTCAATCTTTAATCGCTGTTACGTAACGATCAACATTGTCGGGAGAAATAAAGCAGCAGGATAATCGAGAATTATCCATTGGTAATTGGCGAAAGGAGTGAAACCTCGCTAAGGAAATTCCCGACTGAAAAGTTACGCAGTCTTGATAAAAATATTACTGGCGTACGTAGATCGTAATATTTATTTTGAGGTTCAATATCCAAAGTGATGTTTCGAGAGAAAGTTGATTGTAGCTCGGATGAACTCACGATCAATTTGGGTGATAATAATCCCGGCAGAGCAATCAAAATTGTAATATTGTGGTGAGTACAAGGCAGGAAAAATACCAGGAAACGTAACCTACCAAGAAGAGATCAAAGAAAATTCGCCGTGTATCGAAGAATTTTGACGCATGCTCCGAGAGCCCCCAATCGTAATGGCGCTCGCCCCCACTTTTTCGAGAACACTTTTGTTCCCACGTTTTCTCAGCAAGCACCCGGGACTCTTCTAATGATTATTTTCAATTGTTAAATTGCCGAGGCGAGGCTTGGTGTCATCAGAATTTACGAAATTTCGCCTATTTGTCAGCATTATCGCTCTTCATCGTTACCTTACGACCGCGCCAATGTCTCGAAAGTACATTAAAACGAAAGCGTTTGAAAAAGGACAATTTTGAGGTTATGATTTCGCCGGCCGGGGCGCGGGAATATCCTTAAAAACAAAAGACGCGTCAACGCGCGTGGCGCAAATATTGTTGAACACAGGTGTTCTAAGAAAGTATGTTATCCACATTGAGAATAGATGTATAATGTTTACGAGACTTATGGTAAAAAGTTTCGTCCGACGATCGAAGAATTGCAAAGTTCACGATTCATTTTTGCGACGATTTCACGACACCGTCGACAATTTAACGACGAGCTCATTCATACAGATTAAGAAAACACTGAAACAATTGAGCGTCGGTTATCAGGATGGACACGCCTGTATTCTCACCGACTGTCCGCTATGCGCGACCGAACAGCGCAAAGATTCCAAGGTTTACATCAACAAGACAACCGGTGGGTGAATTTGGCTTTTTTTCCTCAGAATATAAAACAAAACCGAAACACGTTACAAATGGTGCAATAGGAGAAACATAGCGATTTTTGAGAAACAAAATGACAGAAGGGGCCACCAAAAGAAAGCATTTGAAAAAAAATTGCATCTACGCCTTATCGCAGCGTTGGTTGGATTTGAGGGTGGACATTTAGTAACTGAAATAGCAACTTTTTCAGCCAGTAAAGGGCTACAAAGCAACGTCAAAATTAATTTTATTGCAAACTTAAGCGATGATGTTCGAAATTTTTTTTTCTCAGGTTTCTTCATGTGTCAGAATTGTCGCAGCGTCGGACCCTGGAGTACCCTGGAAAAATTCTTGGCGCCTAAGAAGTCCAAGAGACTGTTGGAAGAGCTCGAAATGCTCCAGGCAAATATGCAAACGGAGGAAGACTTTACGAACCAATGGGACGTCCTGCGAGAGAGGAGCGAGATCGTTTCGAACTTGTCGGAGGATGTCTACAAGAGTATTCTTCAGAGATTCTCACTGCCGGTCTGTATATCCAAATGCAAATAAACGTCCAATTGCATGAGATACAGTTATTTTGATCTCGATAGCGCCGAGCGAAAAAAATCCGTTTCGAAGAAAGAATATCAATGGTTGATTCTGTTGGACAGGAGGTTGCTCAAGACGCGATGTCCCATCTGGATTGTCTGTACGAAAGGACATCCGAGGAGTTGCACTTCCCGTTAACAGCGTTGGGCAATAATACAGTCGGTTACAAAAGTCTCATGTATGATACGAATATAGAGGAGAAAACGAGGCCGAGCGTGAATACGAGCGGCCTGTTGGTCTACAGGCAGAGAAACGCAAAGAACGATTGTCCGGCTGTTCTCGTGCCTTCCATTCGAGACATGCTGGCTCTGATATCGAAAAAGGCAGCGCCTATCGTCGTGTGTTTGCCTTACGGTGTGCAAAACATGCCGCAGCAGATACTTCCAGGCCTGGAGAGTTACAAAAAGTTGATACTGTGGTTTGGCAATGATGAGCCGAGCTGGGACAAGGCGAGGAACTTCGCCAAGAAGCTAAACGAAAAGAGATGTCACTTCGTACGTCCGACCGACGGACAACCGCGACCAAAAATCGCCGCCGCGATGGGTTACGATCTCAAGAGCATCGTACAAAATGCACAACCCATATGGCACAAGAGTATCACGACCTTTCACAGTCTTCGCGAGGACGTCCTCAGCGATCTGCAAAATATCGAGAGAGTTCAGGGTATCAAGTGGACCAGGTATCCTTCTCTCAATAGAATTTTGAAGGGTCACAGGAAAGGGGAGTTCACAGTATTGACCGGACCGACTGGTAAAACAAACTTTATTTTTCATTTTTTTCTCCCTACATGTGCCCTTGTCGACTTTTTCGACCGTTTCATCTTTACTCCACACACACACACACGCGCGCGCGCGCGCGCATACACGCACACACACACACACACACACAGCACTTCCCTATTTTCCATATAAAAAATAAAGCAGATGCTTGAACTTTTACGATTTATTATTCGGCTAAATAATTGTGTCTGAATTATCTTCCACTCGTGTAACAAACATTTCTTATCGTATCAACACGCACGCCGCCTCTTTGACTCGTCCTTAATTCTCTGTTTCTCTAGGCTCGGGTAAAACGACGTTCATGAGCGAGTACTCGCTCGATCTTGCGATGCAGGGTGTCCATACGCTCTGGGGAAGTTTCGAGATAAGAAACGCGAGACTCGCGAGAACAATGCTGCAACAAATGGCGGGTGTGTGCCTGGACGCGAACCTACAGCATTTCGACACTTATGCCGACAACTTTGAGAAACTACCGGTTTACTTTATGACCTTTCACGGTCAGCAGAGTGTCAAAGTCGTCATGGAAGCGGTCGAGCACGCCACTTACGTTCACGACATTGCTCACGTTATAATAGACAACGTGCAATTTATGATGGGAACCTCCGAGGATTCGAAGCACGTAGACAGGTAAAGAACAAGCAGGGTCATCGGGCTGCGAAGCGATTTTTCTTCAATGCTGTCGTAAAGATTTATCGCGTAAAAATAAAAGCACCTTATTATGAAATGTAGATTTTGGCGACAGGACGTTATAGTATCGGCGTTTCGCACATTCGCGACAAAGTACAACTGTCACGTGACCCTCGTTATACATCCGCGAAAAGAACGAGAGGAGGAAGATCTGACGACCGCGTCGATATTCGGAGGAGCGAAAGCGAGCCAGGAAGCCGACAATATTCTTATCATTCAAGACAAGAGATTAACGACGGTACGCGGAAAAAAGTATCTCCAAGTAGCAAAAAATCGATACAGCGGCGATTTGGGTGTTATGATACTGGATTTCGACAAGAATAGCCTCAGCTACGAGCAAAAGAAGAAGCCAAAGGGCGACAGCTCCAATCCCGACGATGAGAAAACGTGCCCAAAAGCCGATGACAGAAGAGTCAGAGGCAAAAAAACAATTGATTGAGTATTGATGTCCCTCTCGACAGAATCGCAACTCGAGTTAAACGGATCTTCTCCACATTTTTCCCAGTGAATTCATCAAAAACAATACCCTATTGTTTGTACATAATAGGAACTTCCTGACAATACAACTTACAGATTATTGCTATTTTTCAAACAATTTTACGATTGCATTTACCGAATGAATATTTGTTAAGTCGTCGTTGGGCGGATCGTGAACCTCCGTTGCAATTTCCGATTATGCGATGGGCCTCTTATTCGCGGATTTGGTTCGAAAGAACGCAGTGAATGATGCTACGGAATGTGTCAAATTGGTGTGTTATTTATGTGCAAAAGAAACATTACATACTATCTTACTCATTCGCTACATCATTTTGCAACGAATTGTGCCATATTCAAATTTTGCTTGTTTGCTCCTTGGGCTGTGTGTGTGTGTGTGTTTGTGTGTGTGTGTGTGTGTGTGTGTGCGCGCGCGCGCGCGTGTAAACGCCCATAAATCCCTAATTTTTCTAATGATCAACTTGAAATACTTCAGAATATTTTCGAAATGTTTTATTTTGAGAATTTGTCGAAAACAAAAAATCGCTATTTTCGAAAATACGAACTTGGTGTAAGTTCTTGATGACTAGTTTTCCTTTAGGACACATCTTTGAGAATTTGAAAACCCGTTTTCCTTCGCCGGGTATTGTATCTCCCGTATGACGTCAAAGCGAAGCTTTATTTTTCCTTCGCACCAAGGGGAACATATGTAGAAGCGGAAAGCGCGGTTCCCGCCTACGCGTGCCATCAGCTGCGGTTGCGTGGACCCCATGGGCGTGACTCATGCAAATCGCGTAGAGCAGGCCAGTGGTGTTTCGATCCCTGCCACTTTTTTCGCTATCCGTAAACCGCGGGAGTATTGGCGCGTGCGTGTATACACATATATAGACGCGACAACCGGAAGTCTCGCGTGCGCGAGCCAATGAATCTTAAATTCAGATTATCGAGATCGTTCCGTTCGTTATCTCCCCTCGGTCGCTGGACATTTTTTTTCTCGCGTGTAACCGCGTATGCACACATCCGTACGGGGAAACAAGGAAAAAAAAGAGGGTGAAAATCACATAGAGAGTGGGGAACTATGAGGAATTTGTGTTCGTTCGACTGTGAGCGTTTTGTCGCTCGAACGCATTAAAAGTTTATAATCGAGAGACGTTTACTTTGTGCTCTCGAAAAGATCCACGAGCTACGCACGCCCAAGTTTTCGTGTCTATAGGCACCATTGCATCAGCGCCCCTATTGGCAATTTGAGCAAGTGTAATGTCCCGTCATGTAGGTACACATACAGGGTGTCCCAAAATGAAATTTCATCGCTTGGGGAGCTGTTTAAGGTCGATCGACGAATAAGAAACTCGCGTTTTTTACTTTGACTTTGTTTTCGAGAAAATTGAAAAAAAAAAAATAAAACAACAGCAGAGTTTGCACTTCTTGCTTGTTCGATGAAGAAATTCCCTGTAGGGAAAACTCTTCCAAACGCTTGCGTTCAGGGGCGGATTTGATCCGTTGGTCGCCCTAGGCATATGAAACATTGCCGCCCCCTACTCGCTGTAAAGTACGAAAAATTCAATGAAGTATAGGAATAAAATTAACATAAAAAACAACGAGTCAGTAAATGATAAAATTATATCAATCGGTATTTCGCAGATACTATACAATGAATCGTTATTCACAAATTGTCTTTTGTCTGGCTTTCTGAGCAGCAAATTTTTTTATCAAATCATCACAATCCAAAGACCGTAGCAACTGTGATTTGATGCAGAGGATAGCCAGAGCATTCAACCTGTCATCGTTCATTTTCGAGCGCAAATAATTTTTCTTTTTTGTGATTGTGTACCTACTCATCAGGGCCGCTTGTTTTAGTATAATTTTTACTGAATATCGCCTACGCGAAGGAGCGAGAGGCGAAAGGCGCGATTACTAAAAAAAAAATCCCAAGTTTTGCCGCCCCCTAAATTTTGCCGCCCTAGGCCCGGGCCTACTCGGCCTATCGGTAAATCCGCCCCTGCTTGCGTTATTGCGAGAGGCCAAGATTGAGGGCAATTCCTCCATTTGGCTGAAGAGAAGAGTACTCTTGCTTTTTTGTTTTATTGCGACCATCTCGGGAAAAAAGCCAGAAGGAGCGAACTTGAAATTGATCTTTTTTTCTTTCGTCAATCGATCCTCAACACGCTTATAAGCTATTCAATTTTGGGACACCCAGTATGTGTGTGCGTATATATTCATAGATTGTGGCATGGATGCGGTCACAAATTAACAATCGAAACGCTTTTCCGGGAGAATTTTTAACACACACAGCTGAGAATAAACATTTTCAACTACGAAGGCATATGGGACGTAAAACCGTCGCTCGTAATTACTGATATGCTGTATTATTTTTTTGGAACACCGAAATAATGCTAGCAATGAATTTCCGAGCGGCGCTTGTCCTCTGACCTATATATTTACGAAAATACGGCCTCAGCAGATCCAGGAGATATTTCATGTAAAAAGACATTTATAAACATGGAGCATTTTATTTGAGACAACGTTCAGGCGGTAAAAATACCGGGACAAAATTTTCGAGACAAATTTTTAAGTTCAGAAAAAAGTTCTACACCGTTCGTTTTTCCATAGAGCGAAAGATGCGGTACGTTTTTTCTGTCGGAATGTCAATTGTTTGAGAGATAGGTTTGACCATTTTTCTCGCCCTCGTGGTGGCTCGGAGTTGCGCGCCGCCGAGTCTTCAATTGTTTTCATACGATTTCTTCTGTTTAGCCATGTACAGCCAGTGTGCCCTAATTTTTTTCCTTGTTGGAACAATTGGAACGTTCGGCGGTTGACTCGCCGTCTCTGATGTAGATAAAGAATATCGACACGGGGTTTGCCTAGCCGCGTGCGCGCATATACACATGTGTGTTTCGTGCAACGTCGTCGCTCGTGTTGCCCAATAATTCAGTCCCCCACGTAGACTCCTCGTATCCTCGGCCGGATAAATCGTCGATGTTTCGCGTACTCGAAGAGTGTTTCGACGAAGAAAAAAACAAAATAAAGCCGAGCGAATTGCCAATACGCGACGATGGCAGAGACGATAGCGAAAACGCTCATTGCCACAACGTTTGTACTGTTGTCGTGTAATTTGATAACGGGCGAAAGACCTTTGAAAAAACCTACTGTCCTCGTGGGTATGTTAATAAGAAACAAAGCGCACACGCTGCCGTACTTCCTGAGTCTCTTCGAAGCTCTCGACTACCCGAAGGATCGCATAACGCTCTGGTAAGTGACAACATGTGCTAGGCGCAACGAACAATAACCTTCAACGTCTCGCGACCAGAACGAGATAACCTCACTTTCGTATCTTCGTTTGCCTAAATAGAAGGTTCTTTCATAGGGCTTGGCTCATTTTATTGCTTTGCATTTTACCGACTTTTGCATTGGCTCCACGAGGTGTGCGCGATTTTGAATCTTTGAGTCGTGCCCGCAACGGGCAAGTTACGCGCGGAGCACATCGCTCGTCGCGGATATTCGAATTACGAAACTTCCGGTGGCGTGCGTACCTGCGCGGGCCGCGATTGTAAAGGGGAACAAATAGCCAACTTCGCGAGGTGCTACTTTCAAATCGCTTCGATACTTCGGTAGCCGGAAGATCGCGAGTGATGCTCGATGAAATACCTCAAAAAGCAATTTTTAAAATGTTGTTCAAATGTTGGCTAAATGGGTACCAAATGTCCGCCTTGACAACCATCCAAAAAGATCGTTGGACACGCGATATCTTATGGGTAACTTCCAGAGCGGACATGTGGTACCCATTCGGCCAACTATATGAAAGTTTCTTCTTGACTTTAAATGTGTTAAAGACATAACTTGCCAGTTTTTCCCCGAAGATCCTAATCGTGAATTAAAATCGTTAAGATTAGTCATACATAAACGGGACAGTTTTATTATTGGCGCATGATTCGTCCCTCGAAATAAGTCTGGTCGATTCTAGGAATTTTCCTCTTACCCGAGAGTGTTCGATGCATCTTGTTTCATTGCAATGCTCAAGTTCGTTGTCCAGACCATATCCACAAATATTCGACTTGCGTGCATGCAAAAAAAACAATGTCAACCGGATCAACGCGAATTAGAAGAATTTTTACGGATTATCTTGGAGTCGAAGAACGAATGGACTTGTTTGGGCAACTAGCCTAAAGGGTCTTCAAATATGAATCAACGAAGAAGAATCTTTTGCCTTTCCAGGCTGCTAAAGATAATTGTATACATGTGGTAATTGACTCTTCTCGTCTTTGCAGTATCCGCAGCGACAACAACATCGATGATACACTTGGCATTCTGAGATACTGGCTGGACGCGAAGGGTGCCGAGTACCACGAGGTGGACTTAATAGCGGACGATGAATCGTCCGGTCTGGAGGACGAAGCAAGCATCGCGGACTGGCCGTTGAGCAGATTCCTTCATGTGATAAATCTGCGAGAGGGAATACTGAACGTGGGCAGAAAAATATGGGCGGATTATATTTTTGTAAGCGATGCACAGGCATACAAATGACTGTAGGGTTGTAAAAATACCAAACACCCTCAACAAACACGCGAGTTAGTGAGATTTTTTTTTTTTTCCAAATCGTTTCGTACACAGATGAAGCCTCAAAGATTTTTTGAACGGGTCTTCGTCTGACTGCGCTTGTCAGCCCAAACAAACTCCATCGTTTCATATTTGTTAAAAAATTATCATCGCGGCTGTTCTTTCGGCAGATGCTGGACGTCGACGTGTTCTTGACAAATCCAGCGGCATTGAATCTCCTGATATCAAAGGGAAAAACCGTTGCAGCGCCGATGCTCGAATCCGACAATATGTACAGTAATTTTTGGGCGGCAATGGCTCCGAATTATTATTACATGAGATCGGACGAGTACAAGGCGATCCTGGAACGCAAAGCGGCTGGTTGTCACGAGGTACCCATGGTGCACAGCGCTCTACTCATTGACTTGAGAACGCTCCAGAGCGATTCGTTAACTTATGATTTCGAAAGATTGAGGAACTATGACGGACCCACGGACGACATCATCGTATTTGCCGTGGGCGCCAATATGTCGGACGTGCCTCTTCACGTTTGCAACGATAATCCTTACGGATTCATTCTCAGACCTCTGGAGAATCACGAAACATTGAGCAGGGACATCGAACAGCTCACCAATCTCAAACTTGCGCAACTCAGTGAGTTCTCTTACAGACGATATCATCCAACTTCCGCCGAACGATTTTTTTGCGAGCCTACACCGTAATTGCTTTTCTTTTTTTGAACACTCTCACAGACAACGAACGGGTTCTAGCGATATCCGAGGACATGAAAAAATTCGTCCAGTATCCCGAAAAAGACACAATGGGCTTCGACAAGATCTATATGATAAATTTACAAAGGAGGCCCGAGAGAAGGACCCGAATGGAACAATGTTTCGAGGAGCTCGGCATTCTCGCGGAAACTGTTAACGCGGTTGACGGAAGGTTTGTTCCAGAGCGACCAACTTGTTCGCTTGCTCAATTATTTATTTATGAATAACGTCTAATTTCATGTATATACACATTCAAGGCTACTACTGATTATTGGTACGATCCCGAGAAAGCAATGCTTTATGCAAAAGTGTTTTTATTATTTTTTCTTTAAGCAAGTGGTGGTAAACTTTAAGAATTAATTTAAAAAAATCGGTTTTCTGGAATTAAACGTTTTTTTTTATTTATTTTTTATTATTATTTGTAGTTTGAGGACACGGTAACAAAGAATTATCAACAATAAAATAAGAACAATTGTTAAACTTGCGGAGTTTTGGACCACTAATTCATAAATGTTTGCAGATTATTGTTATTTTATTGATAATTCTCTGTTATTGTGTCCACAAACTACGAATAATAAACAAACGTTTGTTTGGGTTTAACAGTTTTAAAAAAATAATTTTTAATGTTGCTGACGCCTCATTAAAAAAAAAATCATAAAAACAATATCTCGAAAATGTTTCACTTTCGCATGAAGCTTTATTGGGTTATGTGTTAGCGGGAAACAGGTCCTACAACCCATTCACAGTACCGTGAGCAATAACCCTATATATATATGCTAAAAGGCCATCTTACTGTATAAAGAGTCGCGGCGTGTGGTCAGTTCGTCAGTGGCGTTGAGATTGGTGGCGTTGTTAGTGGCAAACATTTTTTTTTTTATTACTTGGCGTCAAGACGCTGCCGCATCTCTTTTGTGTGTGCGTGTGTGTGTGTGTGTGTACCGGGCGATGCAACAGCTATTGGGAGAAGAAATATCTTTTAACCTATCAGACTGGGAGAAAAATTTTCCTACAAACGTTGCATAGTTTAAAGGTGGTCATCGAGGGGCTACGAGGCTTGTCCAGCTCCAGGCGTTTCGGAGATTTCGAAGTCAACATTTTGCTTAAGATATGACCACTTTTTTTTGTTCATATTTTTATCAAGGAACTAAAATAAGTTCACACCCCAATTTTCAAGATGATCGTTCAAGGATGAGCGTGAAGCGTCGATAAGAAAAGAATTTCCACGTTTTTTGCCGAAAATTGTTTTAAAAAAACGGTGCAAACACTTCCGAAAAAGGCGCTCAAGTGATGGCCATCACTTTCAATGCACGCTTGCAATCTGATTCCCATTGATTGTGTTGTCTTGTTAATAGTTTCACGCTCGTTCTAGCTCATAATGAGCTCAATACTTTAATGCTAAACAATATCCAGGTAAGTCGTGTACGGCTTCGTTTCCATTGTTCGCAATGAACGATCTTATCAACTTGTTTTGGAAAGCAGTGAGAAGTTTTCGATTACCACAATGATGTGTGTTCTCTTCAATGAAAAGGACTACGACACAATTTCCTTATGTCGGAAGAGAATTCAATTTTCCTCAAAATCTTACTTTACGGAGAATGTCACAAAGCTGCAAGGCGACCGAAAATTGTGTGTATGCTGAGCTCCTTATGTAGGAGTAAGAATTTGCATCGTTTTCACATCTATTATTTTAGGCTACAAGCATAAGAATCTCCTTTTTATCGATGTTTCATACTAAATCTCGATTGATCATCTTAAAATTTAGCGTGTGAACTTATTGTTGATTCGTTGATAAAATTCTGAACAAAGAAGAAACAATGGTCCCAAAGGAAAGAGAAAAAAAATCCGACGTGACCTTAAAATCTCCGAAGCGCCTCGACCTGGAGGAACCATGCAGCCACCACTTCGTAGTATGCAACTTCTGTGCGAAAAGTTTTCTCCTAAGTATGATAGGTTAGAAAATATTTCTACTGTTAATAGATGTTGCCTCATCCGGCATATACGCGAACATATACGGCGGGATTCCATTTTAACTGAACTCGCTAAATAAAAGGTAGGTGTCTCGTAGTTGGAAAGTCACACGTTCCTGGCAGTTGGACCGACGCTCAAACTGAAAGACCTATAATTTCTTCCTCCCTTGCAACGAAAAAACTTTTATCCGAAGTGTTTAAAAAAATTAGAATGCGTTGGTACCGTGGTAGGCGTCCATCGAACAAAGATTTCGCGTTCAGCACATTGCGACTCCCGAACTTCGTATTCTTCGTTTTATTTTTCATACGAAGGTGTTGCTGCGCGAATCTCGCTGGATCCCCTTGTAGGTGTATCCGTAAGCCTCTTCGCGTTCGTTACTGGTGCCAGAATTGTTGTTGATTCCTAATAGACGAGTCGTCCTTTTCGACATCGAAAGTCTCCGACTGACAAGGCCGTTGCCGCTGCTGTGCATGCGTTTCCGCACTTTCGAGTTGTTCGCCCCGTCGCGAAAACCGCATAAAGAGCTGTGCATTCTTTTCGTCGCAACCTGTTGGTCGAGCGGAGGACAAAAGTGACGTCGAACGAAATTTCTTGTATGATATCGACGGCCGTGCAATCGCGGCTTACCTGAATCTCGTGCATTCTGGCTGCGTAGATAATGGGATTCGCCAAAGTTTTGAGGATTACGAGACAGTTGGAAGCGTTGTAAACGAGGAATTTCACGTCACCGGTGATCCAGTCAAACTGCAAGAGACAATCCTCGCAAACGAGAACGTAGAGGAACGTCGCGGGTAACCAGCCCACCACGAAACTACCTGATCGGACACAAGTGGGAACAAGGAATTGGCGTTAAAAAATCGACGAGGTATTGAAAAGGTGACGGTAACGAACGACCGGCTGGCGTGCGAGTTCGCCAATCGCCCGTGGCAAGCAGCGTTGGCCAATACTCGGATAGCTGACCGTTCGGCGGTACGGGGCAGAACGTTCAAAATGAAAACAACCACGAGTATTTTTCAAGAGTCTCGAAGTCATCGGGCTGGCGGCACGTACCAAGGATCAATAGCGTGGTGTTAATGGCTTTGACGTTTCTCGCCATTTGTTGGGAAGCGCTGGGCTCTTCTCGTTCGGCTTTGCTGCCGTCGTTCCGCCGAAACGAAGAGCCCATTTGGCTGAAGCGCAATCTCGAGGCCTGATGTTTCCTCACGATGCAAAATATGTGGGCGTAGATGCAGACCATTATTACGAAGGGCCCGAAAAATAGGCTGCTGAACATGACGCGAAATTTTCTCTTGAAGAGAAACCTGTTGAACGTTAGAGTACGGTCTCGGGTTTGTTTCGGTTCCTCTTGTCTATAATCAACGTATTTTTCTCTATCGCTCATGTTTCTGCTTACAGATTTTCACCATAAGAAACCATTTTTTTCACACAAGCAGGAAAACAGCATTCGTGGCAAAAGGTGAATGATTCTAGACGACAGTTAGGGCAGGTATTGGTGTGGGGGTGGGGTGGCGGGTCACGTTAAGGTGTAATTCTTACGCATTGGTCTCGCAGTCCCGCGACTGAAAGCCCTCGTCCTCGACGACGCTGAAGTACGCGAAGAAAAATATGAGCGGCAAGGTCCACAAGAGGATCAAGAGAAAGCTCGTTATCCTGTGGGTCATGATGGTGAGATAGTGAAGAGGCTTGACAATACCGAGATAGTGATTTATCGCGAGGACAACGAGGTGTCCAACCGTGATCATAACACCACCAAGACGAATCGCTTCCAGGCTCAGTAAGAAGCAACCCACACCTATTTTAACAGGATCAACCAATCAACGATACGAAGTGTCGCTGCGACAAATAAGCGTATGTAATTCTAACAGATCGACGCGGCGAACCGAGGCTTGGGGCAACTGTGTGGGACTGTTAGGGACTAAATGATGTATGAGAGAGTCGATCGAGAAAATGACAAGAGTTTTCGTAAGTTGCTCCTATTGGTTACATTATAATCGTGTTGTAAACGATCGTAAAATTTTTCAAAAAGTTTCTCTCACACGTAAATTACGCGTACGACGAATCTAAAAAATTTCACAAAATTTTTGTCATGCTATCCGAGAGTAGAGCAACGTCCGACGAGAACGTACGCAACACTGCTGGCAAATAAATATTCCAATTATGATTTGGGACGCCAAATTTTGCATATAGGCGTACAAAAAGCGAAGTGACGACGTGGAAGCGTCCCACCTGACTACCAAAGAAAAGATCGGTCGAATACTCACCTGTCAATTGGAGACCGAGACCGTGAGGTATGAAGCTATTCATGACAAGACCAATCGCCAAGGCCATGCTCGAGAAAGCATCTGCACCGGCGAGGCTCAAACTGATGTGCAACGTTGGACTGAGCGGACGTCTTATCCAACCGGCGCTCATCAATATCTTGATATTTATCGCGATGGAAATAGCGCAAAAAAAAATCAACGGTAGTGTACCGTAGATATACGAGAGTCTCATTTGTTCCGAAAATCGAACGCATCCGGTCGGATCGTCCGGACACTGTTGTTCCAAAAGTCTTCTCGTCGTGGTGAGAAAATCCGTGGCCACGTAATTCGTTCGATTCTCGTACCTCGGAGCTCCCGAAATTGTGCAATTTTCACACACCCGAGACGAATAAGCGTCCATGATGCGCGTGGTATCAATGACGTAAGGAAGCGACGTCAGCGAGTCTGTATCAAGGATCAGCGAACGCGTCTTTCCTTTTTCTCAAGCATTTCGTGGAGAGATCGATCGTTCTCGGAGCCCCTTTCAGCTGTTGCTCGACCTTGGAAACTTCTCGTCAGCCGCGAAACACGAGTAAACGAGGATGCTCTTCAAGCCTCTACTCCTACTCCCTCGTATCAGCTACGATACTTGCTCTTTCAAGGGAAGAAAAGGAAAAGCTGTAAATTTCAAGCTTCATTGATTTTTCTCTTTGCCTCGTGAATTATAAATATGAAGGATACTATATGGTCATATGGGAACTAACGCGTCGTGGCGATTGATCACCGTCGAGATGGTTATTTGCTACAGATGGCCGGAGTTCGGTCATTCACGCGGAAACAGCGGAAGATCGAGCTCTTGTCCCCGGAAGGGTACTGACCTTCGAAGGCCGCCAGTCAGAGAGAGAGAGAGAGAGAGAGAGAGAGAGAGAGAGAGCGAGAGAGAGAGAGAGCGAGAGAGAGAGAGAGAGAGAGAGAGAGAGAGAGAGAGAGAGAGAGAGAGAGCGAGAGAGAGAGAGATATGGGTAGACAGTTTATTAGTGGCCTAGGATTTGGAGTCCTCTGGCACGTAGTGAACATTTAACAAAAGCAATTGACAAAAGATACATAAATGAAGAAACAACATACCAAAATTAAATAATACATAAATTAAGCGGACAGAGAAATAAAAATAAACAAAAGAGAGGTAGGGCGGGGGAGAGGGGGGGGGGGAGAGAGACAGGCAGAGCGATATTGGACGGGGGTAGCGGGACGGAGTATCAAAGCTGCTCCCACGTATCAACATTCCGTCGTTCGATCTTCGCAGCGGGTATTGGGAGAAAGTGCTTCGGGGCAACGCATGCTTCATTATTTTTCTATTTGGAAGGGCCAAGTCGTTTTCTTAAATCCCTATACACCTGTGTCCTTACAGTATTCGGCCAATAACGCTTTATTTCCCGTTTCACGAGTATGAGCTATAGATACAATAATTCCCTGGCACGCACGCACGCACGCCCGCACGCACACACACACACACACGCGCGCGCGCGCGCACACACACACACACACACACACACACACACACACACACACACAAATATATATATATATATATATATATACAGGGTGGATCAATAACTATTAGCACCTTGGATATCTTCGAAACTATAAGGTTTACAGAAATATTTGCTCAAATGAAATTGCACAGTACGAAAGGGGCTATCCGATAGCGATAATAGTTTTTTTGCCGCTGGAGGTACTTCGGACATTTGAAGGACAACTCCATGTTTTTAAATCGATCGGTATGTTTTTTTTCTGTATCATGAAAGACGAGCTCAAAACAAGTTCAATGACCTACAGCATAAGGTCATTGAAGGTCGTAGAAAGTACAGAAAGGCGACAATACTTACAGTTTCGGTAGTAAATAAAATTACTACGTTTATAGTAAGTGTTCGAAATGACGACCATCAGTATCAATGCAACATTAGATTCTTTTTTCGATTGATTGATCCCCAGACCTTTAGACCTTTAGACTTCTTTCTATGAGGAACAGTGAACGATAAAGTTTACAAAGAAGTACCAACTACACTTGACAACCTACAACAAAGAATTATTACAGCCTGTGCATCAATAAGTTCTGACGCTGTAAAACTTGCAAGTCAATCAATCGAAAAAGCAATCCAATGTTGCGTTGATACTACTGGTTGTCATTTCGAAGACCTACTATAAACGTAGTAATTTTATTTACTACCGAAGCTGTAAGTATTATCGCCTTTCTGTACTGTCTCTATGACCTTTAATGACCTTATGTTATAGGCCGTTGAACTCGTTCTAAGCTCCTCTTTCATGATACGGGAAAAAAACATAGCGATCCATTTAAAAAATGGAGTTGACCTTCAAATGTCTGAAGTACCTCCACCTGAAAAAAAAAACTATTATCGCTACAAATATAGAAAGTTGAAATAAAACAAATATTTCTGTGAACCTTATAGTTTCGAAGATATCCAAGGTGCTTATAGATATTGATCCACTCTGTTTATTGATCGTGGATGCAAATGCAGAGCCGGTTACTTATTTCATATTTTCGGGATGAAAATTGATCCAATTTGAGGGATTAGGCCACTGTGAAATTGACGAACATTCATTCGTCGCTTGAGGCAGCTCAAATTAAAGAGGAAGGTCCAACATATGGTGCAGGAATGGCAGATTAAAAGTGAACCGATCGAACTGTTAGTAAAACTTTATAAGTAAAACGCATTTTCCTCAGAACTACCTTTTTAAAAAGTGTGTCCACTATTTCTCAACATCTAGTGAACTGATTAAGTTGAAATTTGGTACACTCATTCAGTTTCATAGTAGTTTAGCTTGACCGATGTTTTTCTTCTTAATTTTGCTCCTTAACCTAATGCTCGGTCAAATCTTACCAATATTATCTATTTTAAGGAAAAAAAGTTTTTTTTTTGTTGCGGGTCAAATGGGTGGCCAAAATCAAATACACCGTTGAGCCCCTCACGTTTAAACGTCCTTCACGAGATTGTGAATAACGTCTTTGATTATCCATATTTTTAAATGAATTTTGGTACGCAGCTTTGTCAATGTACATACAAATAAATGTCCACACGACTTTTCAATCATCTTACTTATTCCGTCGATTTTTCTTTCCGATTAACCAATTAATTGTTTCCCAATTAAACAAATTTGATGCCTTTTAATTATTCTCCACTGATGTTTTTTTCTTCGTTGCGGGCATTTTTCCCCGTGATTATTTTCGTCGGATGTATTAGGAAAAAATTGAAATTGCGATTTCGCATTCGTGATGTAGACAGTCCAGTCTCGTAACAACGAAAACACTCCCAAGGGCAGGCGGGTATAAGAAAAATACTGAATTCCGTCATTTCCGGATTGACCAAGAAAACATTTTGCGCAGAGTCGAGTCGCGGCGCAACTCTCGAAATCGCTTTTCGTGTTATACGGGCCAAACTCCAAAAAATAAAGCGCGGGCGAAGATAAGCTTTAGGTAATCAAAAAACTCGGGCAAGTGCGAGCCAGGCCTCACTCTATTACGGTTCCGTACATATGGCCAATAAACTTTTTTTTAATAGATATTTAATTAGATAATGCTTTTTTTCTGTCTTAGTTCTTAGGTAGTACGAGACTGAAACCATATGGGGTGATGATAGCTAAAGAAAGCTTTGTATACTCCTGTTGTAAGCTAATAATAAATACATATGACATTACTGTCATATGTTATATTTAAATTGCAATACCAAATGAATTATTTGTCGAGTCGGTACCAGCCGATTTCCAATATTGCCACATTGTTCGCCGAAAAAGAGGAAGCGAAGAAAAATTAATGAAATACACGGTCTACGGGCTTTTATTTAATTTTCAATCTCGTCTTTTCGGCGACGTCAATCTATCGTTCTTGGCCGGCAGCGATTGCAAAAATAATTCTTTGGTATTCCAAATATTTAAATAACAATAATTTTATATATAAATTTATTGAACTACACTACTCGAAAAAATTAAAGCAACAGAAAATTTCTTCAATTTTTTAAAAGTGTTTTTTGAAGCGCTGTATCTATGTAAAAAATGGTTGTATCGAGATTTAAAAAAAAACATTTTTGAAGCTTCAAGTTTCCAGTTTCGAGATCTTTGGGTAAACATTTTTTGTGGGCTACGGTTATCGGACAATCATTATAAATAGCGGGAGAAAAAGAATTTCCACTTTTGTTTGTTGTTTTTTCAAGGGTCCACGGGCTCGGGAATTTTTTCAGTCTAATCATTGTATAAGTGAGTTGGCTTGTTTATTGAGCTTCAATTTGGTTTTTTTTTATCTCTACGTCAATTTTTCGCCGAGATATCCGACTTTGAATGATGAAAGATCCTTTTGTCTTTGATCATCGATAACTCAGCAACCAATGATCGCACAGGCAATTAAAGGGCAGCTTTGAGAACTTGAATTATTTTTCCTGCAAGACCCTTAAATAAGACCTTCCTATAAAACCGTTGATTTTTCAGATTTTTCTTTCACGTTCAACATTAGTTTGAGGAAAAAAAATACAAAAAATGACTTTATGGTCTTTCAGTAAATGTACCACTACTTTAGAAATGTTGATGGAAAGACTAATGTTGCCAGGTTTTTTTCGGCTCAATGTAGCCCCAATGGCCCGGTAAATTTTCAAATTGATTCATCTGACCGATTGATCAAAGTCTTGCAAAACAAATGAAGGAACAAGTGTATTGTTCCTGAACATCGTGTAATCATCATCAAAATTAAAAAATCAATTTTCTTTGACCTTTTAACAACTTTGCAATGGTTGCTTGTTAAAATGATGAAAAAAAAAATTTTTTAAAAAACATTTTCAATTTATAAAACATTTCAGGAAACATTGCTGACTTATTTGTGACACGATTCGGCCTTTGCGCACCATAGTTTCACTCATCTTTAATTCCATCAATTAAAAGCAAATAACAGTTCTTTTCAAATCTGATCTTTTATTTATAAGAAAAACATCAATTAACCGTTTTTTTTACAAAAGTAATATTTTTTTGGCTAAATTTTTCGTGTTTTATTTTATGAAAATTGATCAAAAGTTTTTGTAAACTGTAAGGTTTTTTTTCCTTTCATATTTGACCATGCCTAGGTTTGAAGAAAAAAAAATGTTTTTTTGTCACCCTAATGCAATCTTTGCAGAAAAAATATCGAGAATTAATCGCATAAGTGTTCTCAGATCGACTAGTGTCCTGCCTGAGGGGTTGACGCAAGTACAGCTTTACTTGACTAATACAGCTTGGGGCCTATCAACTTTTAATTAATGCAATTAAAGATGAGTGAAATTATGGTGCGCAAAGGCCGAATCGTGTCAAAAATCAGTCAGTATTGTTTCCTGAAATGTTTTACGAATTTAAATTTGAAAAAAAAATATTTTTAACAAAAAAAATCGAATTCTTTTTCTCTTAAGTTTACCAAGCAATTAATGCAACGTTGTGTAAAAAGTTAAAGAAAATTGATCTTCTCACTTTGATGATGATTACGCGGTGATTTTGAGGAACTTGTTCCTCAAATTTTTTTGTAAAATTTTGATCAATCGGCCCGGAAAAACGGTTCGATGGATCAATTGGAAAATTTACAGGGCTATTGGTGATACATCAAGCTGAAAAAACCCGGGCAACATTACTCTTTTTATCAACCAATTTGTATAGTAGTAGTAGATTTACCGAAAGACCATAAAAAGTCATTTTTTGTACTTGTTTCAAATGAATGTCGAGGATAAAAAAACAAATTCGCAAAAATTAACGAAAGGATCTTGTAGGAAAATTATTTAGGTTTTCAAAGCTGCCCTTCAATTCCCTGTGCGATGATTGATTCCCGAGATATCGATGATCAAAGGCAAAAGGATCTTTTGTCATTCAAAGTCGGATATCTCGGCAAAAAATTGACGTAAAGAGTCCAAAAAAAAAACATTGAAGCTGAATAAACAAGCTAATCCACCAGATGTACATTGTTGAACTGAACAAAACTTCTCGAGCCTATATTTAGAAAAATAGAGAAAATATGCTTTTTTTGCTTCAAAACGTACTCATAAGTAGATGAAGATTTAGTTTATCTGTTGTGATAAAAACTTTGGAGTTATCATATCCGTCGTGCAGTATTTGCGAAGAACAACGAGCCTGGATTATGAATAAACTGGTTCAACTAGAAAAAATCTTACCCGACGGGCATTTATTTTTAGCATCATATAATAACGCGGTTAGTTGTTTTGTTGCATTACAAAATCACAAAAATATTTACCACGTAAAAGCTCGCGTTTACCGACTGCTATGCTAGATCACGCTGCTAGCAACACTAATTGGGCGAGCATGGAACCCTATCGTTTCTCGTATAGCGCGAATATTTGAAAAGATATTGAGGGTATATAGTCTTATCTGACTGTGTCGTCTAGAGCACAACTCCCGTACTACTTTGAATGCCGGAAACGCGCGAAGAAAATGCATTGTTTCAGATCAAGCGCTAGTGAGGGACGTCGAGTCTTGTCTCGTAGAGAATAATTCGTCGAGCCGTTGGGTATCGTGCATTATTAACCCTCAATCCATGAAGGGGGGTCAATTTTGTCGGGCCAAAACTTACTTATCGAAATATCTCGACTACCGGCGACTTGCGCGCCATCTCAGTGGTACTAAAAAAAAGTTGAGGTAGGAAGGTTCGAGAGCCCACGAGGACAGCTGGAGCAGTCAGTCATGCGAGAAACAGCGACGAGAGAAAATCGGAGCCGGACAGATTTGACCCCCCTTCACGAATAACGTAAGTAAAAGTGAACTTTTTCGACAATTTTTTTTTTTTGTTTTTTTTCGAGCATATTTAGGCTTCATAACCTATAAGAAATACGTGTATTTTTTTTTTTCATTTTTTTCGTGAGAAAAAAAATGTTAAATTTTTTTTTCTCTATATTTTTATTACTGAAACTTTTTTTATTTTAGAGCATTATGGCAACGAGAAGTGCCGAAGAAGTTTATGCGCTCCGGAGGCGTCAGCGCGTCGAGTATTTTTGCGACGAGACCTCAGGCGAAGAAGATAATGTGGAAGAAGATGACGAGTGCAGCAGTGCGCAAGAGTGCGATGAATACAGCAGTGCCGAGAGTGCAGGTGACGAAACGGAGCGGAATAACAAAATGTAACTTTTTTCACAACAAATATCACATTGAAATGATATGAATAAAAAAGATTTTTTCAAAAATATATCTCCGACGTTGAGCGCTTTTTTCCTTTAAAAACCTTGTTGTAATCTCACAAAAATATACCCATGTTCCCGTAGTTGAATAGGGTATCTGGTTTAATCCTACATGAATGGCATATTCATTTTTCCTCAAAGAGCAATATTTTTCCTTTACAATAACCGGCTTTTAAACCTCTTTTACGTAATTAGTACTTGAACTGTGATTTTTTGAGAAAAAAACGCGTTTTTTCCGCGAATTGCTTGATATTTGATTGAAAAAAATATATATTAAAAATAATAAAATCCGAAAAATTCCTGTTCGTCCTTCAAAAGGACATTCTAAGGATGAACGATGAATTTTTTCAGATTTTTTTTATTAACAATTGTGGGTGGGGTAGCGCGCAGACGAAAATGACCCCCCTTGATGGATAGAGTGTGCCGAAAAACCCTTCATGGATTGAGGGTTAAAATATTCCCATTTAGCTTGGCACAAACACACCGTGCCGTGAAAAATATAATAAAACGTTCGAATAAGCAAGGAAACTTGGCAGACGTGGAGCAGTCAATTTTTTATGTGGAAAGGCGGAGGAAGCGAATAACGGCCAAAAAATGGACTTCGTGACGAAAGAGGGTTGCAGAAAATCCTCGAGTCCCCCTGAACCGCCGTGTGGTTGAATTCTAAGAGATAGCACGTTTTTCTTCTTCCCCCCTCGCACAAACGACGTTCGGATCCGGAGTTTCTCTTTCTTACCCTACTCACGTTTATCCGACTCTCCCTTTCTACACATTATGTTATATTGGTATGCCGGGGCACGAGGATTCAACGCGCATTTCCCCAGAGACACAGATTACTCGAACGACCATCATTATCCCCGCCCCGCCCCTTTTTGTTAATATTTTATGCACCGTCGCCAAGAAGGCTATAACAAAAAAGGCTATAAAAAAAATAACGAAGTGTACAGTATACGAAATGGGCAAACATTTTCAATCGGGTGTTTATAAAAGTGCTAATCTATCTTAAGACGAACGATTTCCCGGTGTCGTTTATCCAAATGTTTCACAATTAGGCAATACTCAAGATAAGGCCAGGGAGGGGAGGGACGAAACGTGCTCAAGGGTTTTCGGGCTCAAACAGAGGGTTCGCATAATCCCCGAGAGACTTCCGGTTCGAAGTGCCGCGCAAACGAAATTGGATGAATATTAATGCGATCCCCTTTTATCTGATGTACAATCATTTTTCAGTTCAACCTTCCCTTCCGTTTACTTTTTTTCGTTGCGAATTAATCAGCGAAGAAGAACACGGAATATTTTCGATTGTTAAACGCAATAAGCAAAAGAAGCCATTTCTATGAAACTGATTAATTTGCGAAAAAATGTCTGGGTGTGTGTGTGTTTTTTTTTCTTTTTTTTTCGTTTTGAACAATGTTAATGCTTGGTGAAAAAAAAATCATGGCTTCGCTGTATTCGATTTAACGATGTGTCGAGGATTTATTTATCATGATTATAATTATTGTAGTGTCAATAACGAAAATAATAAGAGTTTAAAATATACGCTTTTATAGTTTATTTATGATTCGTCGACAGTTAACATGACTAAAAATTGAACAATGCATCGGCGAATAATTATAAATTGCATTTCGTTTCGATCAACTCTCTGCCTCATTTATTTACCATGCCCAGGCTTACTTGTTCTGAAAAAAAAAATCCAAAGGGATATCTACGAATTGAAAATGGTAGAATAAAACCCTATATAAAAAAAAGCTTAAGTAAGCTCAAAAATGAGCATAAATTGTCAACTCACGTGTTGTTCACAAATTGCAACAACGTCTTCGAGAGTCTATAAGCAACTTTTGCATCTGTGTCGAAAAATCAAACTAAAGAACTCGTAGATAAGCACGCGTTTTGTGGTGAACCGTGCGAGCGCTCGTTTCGTACTGCCGCCTTATTGCGAACTTGTCTTTATCACTGGCGGGGGGGCTCCAATGCCGAGAGGGATTAACTCTCCGAGGGACGGGAGGCCCTGCGCAAATTTCGGCGATGCTTACACATCTCTGAGAAGGAAAAAGGTTGCACAAATTTCTATTTAACATTATGAAAATGTCCTTCGATTTGTAATACAAAAAGTATCGAAGGAATTCCTTCTTGGACAGAATTAAAGAGGTCGGCCTTTCATTCAAGTATAATTGAAGTAAATTTAATATAAATCCCAAACTTGGTTCAATTACATTCAAATTTTTTATACAGTTGAATTATGTTTAAACATTCAACGTGAATATAATTGAATGTCGTGAGTGCAATATAATTGAAGTGCATTGAAAATTCACGAAATAATGTGTGTGTGTGTGTGTGTGTGTGTGTTTATCTCTCTTTTCAGGACTCTCAATAAAACGATACTGGCCAAGTGGGGTCTTAAAACAATGCCTGATTACGCTGATCCATATCATAAGAGGTGATTATTGCTCAAAGTGATGGCAAACAATCGCGCGAACAATGCGCACGAGAAAAAATCACCAATTTTTACCTTCACAGACCGATGACTATGGGCGAGATCGGATGTTTTCTGAGTCACTATGTCATTTGGAACAAAATGTACGACAAAGATTACGACAGAGTTATGGTGCTGGAAGACGACGTGCATTTCGAGCCGTTCTTCCGACGGAAGGTACAAAATCTTCTCGACGAAATAGACACGTTGCACCTCGACTGGGATCTCATGTAAGCAAATAAATACAATGACCTACAAGTGACGAGCTACAATTTACTTTCGCGCGCGTCCGTTATCTCGCGCGTCGATATCGAGAGGCAAAGAAAGAGTTGTTGGAAGTTTCCTTTTAGATATTTGGGCAGGAAAAAACTGCGGAAGGACGAGGAACCAACGATAAAAGGATCGGAACATTTGCTACGAGCGACCTACAGCTATTGGACAATCGGTTACATATTATCGCGTAGCGGAGCAAAAAAGTTACTCGAGGCTAAACCGCTGGACAATATGTTACCGGTCGACGAATATTTGCCAATTTTATTCGACGATCATCCCAGGTACTCGTCGATAGACTTCTTCTCCCCGACAGCTTTTGCCCCCATCACTGATGCATTGTATCTTGCGTATTCAGGGATGCGTGGAAACGGTTCTTTCCACGCAGAGACCTCGTCGCCCTCTCGGTTAATCCCCTCGTCATTTATCCCACTCGTTATACCGGACAAACTGGATACATCAGTGATACGGAGGATTCGAACATCGTCACAGTGACAACGGACAGTGAAATAGGACGAGCCAAGGACGAAATGTGAAATTACTTATTTTTTTGCACGCGTCAGTCGAAAGACGTCGACAGGCGAAAGGGATTAGGCTACTGTCGACACCCGAAAGCACGGCCTTGAAAACATTTATTTTCATGAAATACGAAAGATGATTAGAAAATCATTTAAGTTGCGAACCAAATTTCATTTGAAAATCATAACAATTAAAGAAGTTACAAGCAACCTCGTAAAGGATCTTTGAACGGAGGGGCTCAACGGTGTACCAGATTTTCGCCTCCTAGTCGAAGTGAAAAGAAAAAACGAGTTTTTTTTTCTTCTGAAAACATATAATGTTGTCTAAGACTTGACCGAGCTTTTTTTGTAATCGTGTAACAATCAGCAAAAAAAATGTTACCATTTTCTTCTCGATTTTTTTTACAGAAAAATGACAGCATTGTAAATAACCAATGGAAAAAAATATTGAGGAGAACAACGTTGGTCAAGTTTGAACTAAATTGTCTACAACTACAAGTCTGTTGTTACCTTATATTGATTAAGTGTACCACATTTCAAGTCAACCCGTTCATTAAATGTCGAGAAATCGTGTACACCGCGTTTTGAAAAGCATAGTGCCGCGACAAACGCGTTTAATGTTTTACCAGTAGTTCTGTCATTTTAATCGCAAGTTTACCGTCAATCTGCGATTTCTGCACCATACGAGGTTGGACTTTCCTTTGCAATTCAAGTTGCCTTGAGCAACAAACGAGCGTTCGGCATTTTCACAATAGCCTAACCCCTTCGGAAATTTATTCGACTGTTGTTATTCGAGAAAAAAAAACATTCAATTGATCCCTTTTTACACGAAATCCTCGCCATTGGGAACTCTTGTAAGAAGAAAGCCGAAATGTAATTTTGCGTTTGTTGTATGCGTAATAGTACGATTTGTAATGTACTTTTTTAACGCCAAAACTACCAGCTGCATAATCAAATTACCAATTTATATTATATTACCGTTCTGAGATAATTCTACGAAAGTAAATCAAAAGTGCCATGTATATTCTTATATAAATTTCCTACAAGTAAACATGAAGTGTATTGCTTTACAATTTATTGAAATATACTCGATTTTTTTTTCATTTTGCTCGTGTCGCTTCGAGCAGCATGCAAATTGACTTTTTTCCGAAGTATCCTTGCATCACTTCGTTACTTAGGTATTTTTTTAAATTACTTTTATAAACGTTCCTTCGCTTTGCCACCCCTCTCTCGCTCTCTTCTCTCTCTCTCTCTCTCTCTCTCTCTCTGATGATAAAATGTCCCTGCACTTTTGGTGAAAATGCATCGATATCTAACATTCGAAGAAGAGTCAAGAGAAGCCTTCCGCGCAAGTGTGGCGCTACAATCGTCTCGGTGTCAGTCTGCCAGGCTCCCAAACTCCGACACGAAAAATGACCAGATAGAGGCGCGGCGCGCTCTCATTCGTGCGAGCCTGGTGTTGTTCGGTAAGACAATTGCGGCTGTGTCCGGCGTGAAAGACGGGACAGGCATTTTTCGTATGCTAACAATTTGTTATCGTGCATCGTGATAAAGAACAAGACGAAAAAAACGAACGTAAATAAAGGAAAATTTTGAAGATGGCGAGCCAGCTTCCCGCGTGCGTTATAGATGTGGGAACCGGGTAATTATCTTTTCAATACCTCGAGAACGTAACGATACTTCTGTCGCATGCCTCAATCCGAAAAATGACTAAGAGCCCCCACTTTGACACTTATCGCGTAGCATGAGCAAAACGTTTTACCAAATGCGGCAAGTTTTCTTCGTTTTCGCTTTGTTGCGATATTTGAACGCTAGTATAGATGGGTATCTGTATTTTGCGCAGATACACAAAGCTGGGTTTCGCTGGAAACAGAGATCCCCAGCTCATCATACCGTCGGCGATAGCATTGAAGGAAACTGCCAAAGTTGGGGACAACACTGCAAGAAGATCGACCAAAGCCGTGGAGGACTTGGACTTTTACATCGGCAATGAGGCATTCGAAGCGACAGGATACTCCGTCAAGGTGACGAGACGCTCGACGCCTTCATCCTCAAAAAGTGAGTCTTTCGCTTGTCCCTCTGGCGCTTATCTCTGTCCATTTTTGGTCGTCACATGCGCAGTATCCGGTGAGGCATGGCTTGGTGGAGGATTGGGACCTCATGGAGCGCTTCCTGGGTCAATGTATCTTCAAGTATCTTCGAGCCGAGCCGGAGGATCATTACTTTCTCCTGACCGAACCGCCGCTCAATACACCGGAGAATAGGGAATACATGGCCGAAATAATGTTCGAGTCGTTCAATGTGCCGGGTTTGTACATCGCCGTACAGGCGGTTTTGGCCCTGGCGGCCTCTTGGACCTCCAAGAACATAGACGACAGAGTACTGACAGGAATAGTGGTGGACAGCGGCGACGGAGTGACCCACGTTATACCGGTGGTAAGCATTCCGGCCGAGCGACCAAAAGTCTCATCTAGACGCCCCGTTTGCACATCTTTGAAAAATGCTCGCAGGCCGATGGATACGTCATAGGCAGCTGCATCAAGCACATTCCTATCGCCGGACGAGATATCACTTACTTCATTCAGAGCCTGCTGCGCGAACGTGAGATTGGCATACCACCGGAGCAATCGCTCGAGACGGCCAAAGCCATAAAGGAAAAGTACTGCTACATATGCCCGGACATAGCCAAGGAGTTTGCCAAATACGACGTCGATTCGAGCAGAATAAAGCAGTATCTCGGTGTAAACAACATTACCCAACAGACCTTTAACGTCGACGTTGGCTACGAGCGATTTCTCGGACCTGAAATATTCTTTCATCCCGAAGTGCGTTTTTTTTTCCTTACAAGCTAAAAAACAAACACAAAAGAAACCGCGTTTTCTCCAATAATTCATTGGATAGGCACTGACGATATATCTCGATTGTACATAGTTCGCGAATCCGGATTTTACAACACCCTTGGACGAAATCGTGGATGACGTCATACAAAATTGTCCCATAGACGTTAGAAGGCCACTGTACAAGAATATTGTTCTTTCCGGTGGTTCGACCATGTTCAAAGACTTCGGCAGGCGTTTGCAACGCGATCTCAAGAAGACCGTAGACGCACGGCTCAAGAACAGCGAAAAGCTCAGCGGTGGACACATCACGGTAAAGAAACGCCTTTAACGAGATCGGACCACGTTGGACAAATATATTTGCAAAATACGATATTGCACGAGTGCTCATTCATCCTTGTTTTATTATTTGCTTTCTTTTTACTTCGCTTTTCACAGCCAACCGCAATAGACGTCCGTGTGGTGACCCATCACAAACAACGATGCGCGGTCTGGTTCGGTGGAGCATTATTGGCTGGCAGTTCCGAATTCTACAACGTGTGCCATACGAAAAAGGATTATCAGGAATGCGGACCGAGCATCTGTCGTTACAATGCAGTCACTCGCAGTATGATCTAGGCCCGCCGAATGCGACACCAGCGGATGATCTTGTCAACGCTACCTGTACTCCGGTCGTGTAATTTATCCTTACAAACGAACAAGAACAAAAGGAAGAAACGGAAAATTGATAGTAAGCAAGGATCGTGGCGTACGACCACATTTTGTGGCTCTTTTAAACATACTTCGAGCGTCTAATTACCAAATTATTCACTATTCAACATTTGTCTCCCCCCCTCTCTCTCTCTCTCTCTCTCTCTCTGTAGTTCTGTCCCTGACACGTTCGACCGCAAACTGCATAGAGAAAATTCGTCGAAAGACAATTAACGGAAAATTCTCGGTTGAAACAAAGCCGAAGATGCATTTCGTATTTCAAGAATATTGTTATTGAAACGTAGACATTGCGTTAAAAGTTCGGTGACCTTGCGTTATACGCAAAAACAAAACGCACCATTTCCAACAACTTTTGTATAGAATTAAAAAAATTGTACATAATCCTTGATAATTAAATTGTCCCTTTTTTTATTCCAAGAGAATTCGTGTTATTGCTCCAGCCTCACGATCTATCTCACACTCGTAACAATCTTCTTAGTTTTCAGAGTTCGTGTGCACAGAGTCAGGTGTGTCGAAAAAAATCATATCTCAACCGATCATACAATATCACTAGGTAAAAGAAAAAATCATGCCAAATTCAAACTCTCCAACTCGTTAGTGTTAACGCATGATGCGTCTTTCACTCGCTCTTTGCGTTCCAACGAAATCTCGATACAATTATTATTCTTCAACACTTGAGTTTAAGAGCTCAAATTTTTCATGAATTTGTCTCATTATTAATAATGTTGTTTAAAAGAGTGGGATTTTTTTTCGAAAAACCTCTAATTGTATATAACTCGTGTATGTACATACGTCAGGCGCGCTACGTCTGCAGTTGAAATACAATAATTAAAATAGTTGCGCTATCTGTTCGATGTTGAAAAGAAAAAGGTGAAAAAATTTCGCTTAGAATGTCAATTTAACGGAAAAAGTATGCTACACGGGGGTGGGAAAAATATATTACATTAGCCGGTTACCGGAAGCGCTCGTCAGCCTAGCATCCTTCGCGTAGAATATTCAATCGATTTCATCATCGGTACCTTCCTCATCGCTGCAAGAAACGTATCGTTCAGCATTCTCGTTCTTCAATATTAGCGCGAAAGAATTATTTTCTGGCAATTATTTGCATTTCGCGCATAATGATTTTGTCCGATACTCACCGAAGCTGAAGTCCGTTCAAGGCAATATTAGGAATATTTCCCTCGAGGTCCGTGTACAGCGAAGACATGAAGAGTGCAAAAAGATTCGAATTTGTTTGCGGCGGTCTCTGAAGCGTTCTTTCTCTCTGATAAATGTCAATGGAATCTGCCGGCGGTAGAGGATCGTAGGAGAATATCGGCCCGGTGTCTCTCATCTGTGAAAGATCGAAATAGTTTTTATCCTAGACGAAAAATGAGGACGCGACGGCGGTGGCGGCGGCGGTCTCGTTACGATCAATTGCCTACCGAATGCTGGCTAATCGTGACCTCCTTGAATTCCGAGAGGAATATATGCCGCAGAATGTTTCTCGGTGGCTGGCCCCGATATCTCTTGGCACGTTTGGCTCGACAATGTTGGGCGTACGCGTCACCCGCGTCCACGCGACCAAGAACACTGGCCGTTGCGTTCATGAGCCAGGTCAAGACGTCGCGCTCCTTCCACAAATGGTAACTCCTCGCTACGTAAAGCTCCTGGAGTTTTTCGAGCGCCGGGCTCGTAGTTGATTTGGCTGTGCTGTTGAAATAGTCGTGTCCTATGAGCTGTAAAACGAAAAATACACGGTGATAAGAGCCCGCGAGGAATCACTTGGCATACCAGGTTGCAAAGTATGTCCGAACCTTCGTGTCCGTGTCGACTCCGCATTTGTCCAATAGCGGCAACAAAACGCCGGGAAACATGAAAAGGGCATTCTGCAATAGTTGATCGGCCATTCGTTTGTCCTCTATGTGAAAATGCGCTAGGGCAAGACTGTACGCAATGTTCGGCAATTGCGTAAGATTCCTCGATTCCTCCCAGAGCTCGCAAAAGTCGATGAACCACTCGTACTCGCGGGATCGAAGAGCGTAAAAATCTATCGCAAGGACGACCGCGAGCGGATCATTCTCCGGATCCAGGGTCATCAGAAGCTTGCAAAATTCCAGACTAGTTCTGCAATTGATATACATAGTGACGATACGAAACGTATAATTATCGTTCGATTCGTTGAGCTCGTGAAAGAGCGTCGTCGAAAAATGCACTCCACCGTCGATGAGTATGGGTACGCAGATTGCGAATTCTCGATCGGGACGAAGGATCTTAATCGAAAAAACGCACAAAAAAGTTTGCCGTAATATTTTATAGATAAAAGCTCTCTTATGGTTTTTTTTAACTCATTGGATGGACTGCAACACTTTGGCCTTTTTACGATTGTTAAACTCTCACGAAGACGCGTGTGGTTGTTTTTTTTATCGTTCTCGGAAATTACGATAAAAACGTCTTCGCAGAGGTTCGATACCTCTGATTTGTCTCGGAAAAATACAATTCTTGACTTATCCCACAGGGTACTTCACGGCTTCCTGTGAAGTAGTGCACTTTTGCAACTGCAGTGGAACTCGAGAACTCTGCGCTTCGAAATTAAATAGCCGAAGGAGATGAAACTCCGATAAAATGACAAATAGAGAGATAAAAGTGGGAGGAAACTTTGACGGGTAGTTTACCTGTAACAAGCTCGACCGCCAACGAAAATCATGCGCTTGAAAAGAGTAATGAAGAAAGCTCGATTGGTCTGCTTCTTGTAGCTGAGCCTGCATAGGCCCGTGGTAAAGTTGAAGGCGGGATGGATCGCGTATTCCATACAGTAAATCGCTCGTTCAAGGAGCTCCGCGAACATTTGTAAATCGTCGTTGAGCTTGCACAAGTCCGACAGCTGCAGAAGCGTATCAACGTGATACGTATGAGCGATCATGATATTCTGAAAAATAAATATTTTATAAATTATCCAACGGGATAATCGACTCGTTCGCTCTTTGTTGGGATCTTACGATTATATTCTCGGGATTTTTACTGTCCACGGCGTCGAAGAATTTCTTCTGAATTTCCCGATAGTAAGGACCGTGAACGAAAAGAAAATACGTCACACCGTCCTTCGGCTCGATACTCGAATCGATTGACATAGAAAGTCCAGTCTTCCCTATGGGAGACCAATTATCTCGGGGAATAACGAGCCAAGTTTTCTTCGTGTATCCCGTTCGTGCACGATTTCGTCTTTTGCTGGAACGAGAAAAACCTTTCTTCGGTCAGAGATCAATGGACGATGAGAGAAAACAACCGAGAGGCGATATACCTCTGCTCCTTCTGTACAGTCTTGTTGCCGCATATCCTCTTCAATTCGTTGTAGGGGTTGAAGTACTTGGGTTGGATAGCGAGAATGATAAGTTCTCTGGCCTTCCGAACAGGCGGATCGCTCGTCTCTTTGCTGGAACTCGGCTGCGGCTCACCCAGAAGCTTATTCACCTCTCGTACACTTCGCTCAATTTCGTCCCCAGGTTCCAAAGACTCGTCGTTGTCCTTAGAATTGTCATAAACACGTGCGAAACATCTCGGTCACAAAAGTCTCAACAAGAGTATTGAAACATTGGGCAAGGAATCATTAAGGTATTCTTTTCGCGGACGGCCGTATTTTGTGGGATCTTTGGAAAATTACAGTAGCGCTCAATGAAAGTAAGTCACAATCGATATACTCAATGATAAACTGGAACAAATTATGTAGAAATTTTCACATTTTCCCTTAAAAGTCGCTATCAAAATTCTTTTGGAAGTCACATTTTTTTAAGTTCAATCATTAATAGTTTCTTTAACCATTCGGCGACCCCCTGCTCTTATTGTTTTTACGGAATCTTTAGAATTCTTTACACGTCTCCAGCAGTTTCTGTCGGGTACCTGGAGTCATTCGGTGTATCAATTATTAGATTAAAATGTGGCTGGTCTGTGTCGTCTCCTTGAAGTGCCGTGTAAATGTGACGACTTTTTGTCTCGTCATTTTTAGTCGAAAGTTTGGTAACTCGGCTTGAAAATTTGCTCGTCATACCGGGATTTATTGTTACTTCATTCTAGACACGAGTTAATTAATCATTAAATATTCGGCTTTGTAAAAGTAATACCCTAAGACGTAATGCCGCTTCGGAGGAATACGATTTTTTTGTTCAACACAGTACCTTTGAATAAAAAAAATATGCAATTGGTGGGATACCGAAAAAATTGCTACTTCAACAGCCAAATTTCGATCGTCGATCTAAATAACGCGTCACAAAGTTCCAAGGCTCTAGACTCTGTTTAATATAGCTGAAGACAGATACGATAAAGCAGCTCGATATTAGACTTGTTAAAGGAACCTCCGGAGCAGTGCAAGCATTTAATCGAATCGGCGGATACCTGAACGCCCTCCGTGGCTCTTGGATTCTCCGTCTTCCTGCGCTTCTTTTTTTTCTTCTTGCGCTTGGAATTCTGCGATTCGAGTTGATCGCCTGCAGTGGAAGTTGGCTCTCTCTCTTCACTCTCGGAATTGTCGTTGAGCTGTCGTAAACGAATTTACGTGAGTGCGCTCTCGCGACAGCTGGATTCGTGCTCCACGAATCCAGCAACCAGCTAACGTTTCAACTGGCGAAAGAGGCAAAGAATTTCCATAGCTACCAGATCGAAGACGTTGAACAGTTTGGATTCGCTTATCGGCGGCCCATCTAGGTCGTCCGAATCGTCGCGACTCTCGGACGGAATTCCAACGACACCGTAAACCTTTCGTAAATAACGCGTTGACATCTCGCACCGCTCGCGATATCCCAACTCCTCGGGATGTATTGCTTCGCGGATGCCAAAAAATAAGAACCACAACGACGAATGAAAAATATGTTTGGTGATAATTAAATTATCAGCTTTTCCACGCTCGTTTGATGTGCGAACAACTAGCCGCAATACTTTCACTCTCGTTCGACGTGAATGTGACACGAGAGAACGTGAAATAAACGCGCGATATGGAAAGGGAACAAGTGGAAACGTATAGAGCGAGAGCAATGAGAGCCCACTGACGATCAGCTGCTTACGTGATCATGGCGCAAAGTACTGCAGCGAATTTCGAGGATCCCTACAGCGATCTGTGTACCGACCGAGACCTATGGCGTTATTGACTTTAAGAGGGAATGATACCTTATCGCGGTCGGTATGGTAGAACGATTATAGATTCCCACGAATCTCTGAAACGGCTCTTCAGATCCCGTCGAAACTTTGCTAAACGACGTCAAATAGATAGACGAACGGCTGTCTTCTCCTCAAATTTTCCGAATTTGAGAAAAAAAAATGTAGATTGGGTTATCATAAGCCAATCTACATTCTTTTTCTCAAAATCAGAAAATTTTAGACGAAGAGAGCCGTTCATCTATCTATTTGACGTCGTTTGGCGAAGTTTCGACGGGATTTGAAGAGCCGTTTCAGAGATTCGTGGGAATCTATAATCGTTCTACCATACCGACCGCGATAAGGTAGAACAATTATAGATACCCAACAATCTCTGAAACGGCTCTTCAGATCCCGTCAAAACTTTGCCAAACGACGTCAAATAGATAGACGAACAGCTGTCTGCCCATGGAGGCTCCATGTGTCTGCCCCTCAAATATTCTGAATTTGAGAAAAAAAACGCAGATTGGCTTATCATCAGCTGATCTACGTTTTATTTCCTCAAATTCAGAAAATTTGAGGGGAAGACAGCTGTTCGTCTATCTATTTGACGTCGTTTGGCAAAGTTTTGATGGAATCTGAAGAGCCGTTTCAGAGATTGTTGGGTATCTATAATTGTTCTACCATACCGACCGCGATGGGGTACCATTCCCGCTTAAGACGGAATGATACCTCATCGCGGTAACCCAAACAAAACAAAAGTAAAATTTTTATGCTTCGTGATAAAAGTTCTGTTACCGGCCGTTTCCGGCGCTAGTGTTTCCGTTCCATAGTTGACAATGAGGATCGCCAACTCGTGCGTATTTTTCAATTAAAGCTTCGAGTAACGTATGCCAAGGACCCAAGGACCAAGAACAGCTGGCCAACTCGTCCGATAAATGCCCCATGAAATTTTCACCGGGCTCCAAACAATAATTAGGCAGACAAAAAAAAGAAGCAATAATGTCGCGTCACAGGGACGTTCGGTCGATGAATTATTCCGACGGTGGGTAATCGCTACTACTTATCAACGCTTCGGCCATTATTGGCTCATTTCGAAAAACATGAGTGCATATTTACAAACTCCTACAATTTACAATTTCTCGCAGAGTACGATGGTTACGACGATGTGTACGGACACTCCGTCGAAGACGATTACACCGTCCCGCCCGAAGGTAAGAGCCTCGACGATTGCGTATTCATTATCGAAAAGAACCCCCCTTTCCTCGCCACTGGTGACTTGACGTTCGGAGCAGTTTTCCGATCCCCCGGGGGGCGTGGGGCAGATCCACGCTCCAAAACTTTCCGACTCATCCGATACACGTACACTTTCGTATTACTCAGCCGAGGAATTTCTCTTTGACCGCAACAAGCGACAGAACATCAGTTCCTTCTTTGCCGAACCGAAAGCT
Source organism: Ophion costatus (assembly GCA_951751655.1). Taxonomy (NCBI): domain Eukaryota; kingdom Metazoa; phylum Arthropoda; class Insecta; order Hymenoptera; family Ichneumonidae; genus Ophion; species Ophion costatus. The sequence continues at coordinate 22,144,783 of OX632367.1, forward strand.
TCGACGCCATGCTTGGACAGAAGCTTGAGCTCGGGGGAAGCTCGGGGTGCAGCGTTGACGGAGTCGGAACAGGACAAGCTAAGTGTCTGCCTGGAAGTGGTCAGGAGCGTCATAGGAGACGGGGCCAGCGATGCCGTTCTCACAGAAATTATTCATAAATGCGATTACAACGCAGCTGCCGTATTGGACGACATATTGAACAAGGCCTCGCCGAAATGTTCAGTCGGTTCGTAGATCCTCGAGCGTTACAAAGATTTTAGAGACCAGCAGGGAGCACAAAGGCCAGAGTACAAAGATTAACGATAATTTTTTTGCAGAGAGAACTCCAAGCAGCAAAGAACATCCCGAGGCGCACACAGGTATATATTGTAGGAGAACGAAAAACTGAGGCTTCTGGCGCGGCGCGACGCAGACTTTTAACTTGAGAAACGTTTTCTTTTTATTTTGCATGTGCCGGATCGTATTGCTACCGATTGATCGACTAAGGTAAGGTTTCTCATCCAGCAGGCCTCCTATTTGTAACAGTGGGCGAAAAATGCTCGCCCCGCCGAAGCTTGCGTTCGGCGGTAAGAGAGGAGAAAGTGGCGAGTGCGCGCAGAATCGTAGTCCCACGTTGGCTAAAGAGGCGAAAGACTGCGGGTCCTTGGCCGTTCTGATGGCGAATCACGCGAGATCGCCCGCGTCGGGTGGTCCGAGCAATAAGCCTTTCGGCACTTTGGCCGATTTGACGGCTCACCATTTGCAAAAATCTAATAGCCGCGGTGACGAGGCGGGTCTATTCGGCAAAGGGGCGCAATCGCCAAAGACGAATTTTGTCATTCCGAAGTTCGCATCGCATAATCGAAGAGGTAACGGCGAGCCTCTTGCAGTGCCGCCGTCGAATTTTTGTCTCGTTGATTCGCCCGAGGGTATGAAAAGTTCGAAAATACCCGCGGCCGGAGTTACGATGAGAAGCGGCGAAAGGGAAAACTTGTGCGCGAAACTGGATGAAATGACTTTAGAGGGACAGACGATCGGTAACGATTGGACGATAGATTTGACGACGGCGCTGCGACTGAACGAGCCAACGTCTAGCCCCAAATCTCAAGAGGCCAAGCAAAAAAGAATCGTCGGAGCGAGCAACGATGATATTCTACTGGCGACACAGGCCGTTATTATTGAGCCTGCCAAAGATCGATATCACCTTTCGTTCGATCTGTGCTTGGACGTTCAAGACGAGGAGGCATCTGATCACGCTTGCAAATTAAATTTGAGCTACTTGTGCAACGTTAAGCTCGCTTATTCCAACGAAACGGCGTCCTTCTTTGGCCGGATGCTCTGCAAGCGATGGAAATCGCGGAAGCCTCGTATAAAAAAGATAAAGCCGCTGATGAACAGAAATATCCGACGTTTTGACTTTTCCACGCCTTCTCCGGATGCCGTCATACTCGCTCACCTGCGAATGCGATAATGACTCGCGTATGGGCCCGCTCTGACGATCTTCGAAACGCGTTCTACCACTCCTCCCGAATACACGCGTTCATAATGAATTTACAAATGATTTACACTCCTTTCCGACTTTTATATTTTCCGTTCTTTCGATTTCAATGTACCCGAGACGACATGCGAATACATGTATTTTTTAAATGCCTGGATTAGTATATATATAACCAGTGATTGAATAATATAAACGTAGGTATTAAGGAGGGTTTGAAAACACCGGGGAAATGCGGAACGGCGACAAAGATCAAAGTCGTGCCGGCCGCTACTCGCACGGTGGTCAAAGGATTCGAGGTGAAAAGTACCGATAATCCGGATCATCCGAGTATTCCGAGGATCGAGAGTCCGGCATCGGATCGATGTTCACCCGATCCAAGGAGGAAGGACGATCTAGTTGGGAAAAAATTGGCAGTCTCGAGATCCAACACACCCCGCTGCCAATCGCCGAATTCGGCGAGCGGTAGAGCGACACCGGAGCCGGACGTACGTGGCAAGAGCAACGAAGAGAAACGCGACGCTTCGGCTATTTACAAGGACAAACGCGGCGATTCGAAGGAAAAATTGCATCTCGTTGTAGTCGGCCACGTAGACGCGGGCAAGAGTACCCTACTCGGTAGATTACTCTGCGATCTTGGTCACGTGCCGTCCAAACTTATGCACAAGTATCAGCAGGAGAGCAAAAAAATTGGCAAACAGTCGTTCGCCTATGCCTGGGTGCTCGACGAGACTGGCGAAGAGAGGCAAGCATTTCTTAAACAGTACATACACGCATACTTTTCTCGCTATTTAATTCCAATGACGATCGAATCGAGTCACCTTGATGGCGTTTTTCGCGGTTTCTATTGTTTCGATGATTGTTCGTTTCAACGATGAATTACAGGGAACGGGGAATCACGATGGACATCGGTTACTCGAAATTCGAGACGGAAACAAAATCGGTGACGATACTCGATGCCCCGGGACACAGAGACTTCATACCGAACATGATCATCGGAGCTACTCAGGCCGACGTTGCTCTACTAGTCGTCGACGCGACGAGAGGGGAATTCGAGTCGGGTTTCGACAGCGGGGGACAAACCAGAGAGCACGCCCTGCTCCTTCGTTCCCTCGGTACATACTCGGTGGCGGCGAGGGGGCTATTTCATACATCAAATTTTCAACCGAAAACTGCTTGTTTTGATTTTTTTTCGCCAAATCTATGCCAAATATTGGAAAAAATCATTCTTTTAGTCGCGATCGAATCGAATTAGAATGCCCCCCCCCCCCCCTAATGGCACGTTTTTTTCTTCACTGCCAGGTGTCTCGCAGCTGGCCGTTGTCATCAACAAGCTAGACACCGTCGATTGGTCCAAGGACCGATTCGACGACATAGTCGAGAAGCTGAGCTTTTTTCTGAAACAAGCCGGCTTCAAGGAGTCGGTACCGTTCGTACCGTGCAGTGGATTGTCCGGGGAAAATTTAATCGCTAAACCAAAAGCCGAGGCTCTCTCGAGTTGGTAAGATTAGATTTGCCCACGAATTCGTCGAACGTTTACTTTCTCCTGAAAACCTCAATTTTGGATTTGACGATTTTTTCCGCTCGTAATTTCGACACTGGGTTTTCAGGTACACAGGGCCAAGCTTGCTCAACGTCATAGACAATTTCAACTGTCCGGAACGCCCGATCGGTAAATCATTTCGATTTTCGGTCAACGACGTGTTCAAGGCTACCGGTTCAGGTTTCTGCGTATCCGGTCACGTCGAGACCGGTATGGTGGCTGTTGGTGATAAAGTTTTGTTGTTGCCCGCGAATGAAATCGCCATTATCAAAGGTACGTATCTGGGGAGGGTCGCATGCACGATGCTTCTAGATTTCCCAAGTACCATGCCTTTGCTGTATTTTTCGTCAACAAGCAGGAATTCTGTCCGACGAGCTAACAACGGGCAACGCATTTGCCGGTGACCACGTTTCTCTTACGATCTCGGGCATCGAGCAGCAAAACGTCGCCGTCGGCAACATTATTTGCAGCGTTTTCAATCCCGTTCCTGTCACGACGTGTTTCGAAGCGCACGTGGTGATCTTCGCCGCCGCGGTGCCCATTATAAAGGGTCTACCGGTCGTGTTGCATCAGCAATCACTCGTCGAGCCCGCGGTTATAACGAAATTGATCGCCCAATTGCACAAAAGTAGCGGCGAAGTGATCAAGAACAAGCTCCGCTGCTTGCCGAAAAATTGTAGCGCCGTTATCGAGATACAGACCCAGAGGCCCGTGCCCATGGAATTGTACAGGGACATCAAGCAATTGGGCAGAGTAATGCTCCGGGTCTCCGGCATTACCGTGGCTGCCGGTCTCGTTACGAAAATCAAATAGACCCGCGCCCCCACCCATTGCGCAACTTTATATTCCTCCTGTTATTTACAATAAAGAGGCAAACAAGCAAACGATTTTTTTGCAGCTTGATCGACGGTTATAACATTTGGACACCTGGATTGACTCTCCGATACTTGGAATGTTTGCTATTCGAGTACGCGCGTCTGCGAAAACGCGAACTATGCTCGAACGATAATTTGTCGTGTTCGGTGTCCATAGTTCGTCATTGATTAGCGACCTATCGAGCTTATCATCGCGCTTTATTCCGCTTATTCGTGAAAAATGCATTGTTGGACTCGAACGAAGAAAGTTATCTGCGCGTGCAACTGCTGCACCCGCCAGGCACGTTTACCGTCGGACTTAAATTCAATCCTCCCATTCTGCGAGTCGGCGGACGTGGAGCTCTGCAAAATCCAATTCGCCATTCGTTATCTTAAAAGTTTTGTCCTTAAATATCGTATTGCAAGGGGAAACGGAAAAATTTCTCACCCCAAGCCTGGTCTGTAATCCCTGGTGTATTTACTCCCATATTTGTTGGACTTTGGTCGGACGAGCGTATCGAAGCTACGACAGAGACATTACGCGATTGAACGTAAAGCAACTATCCAACCAATTGTATATTCCATTTGAGAAGGGAAATATCGCTTACAACATTCCAATCCCGTGGAAGAATGCGAAGAACATTCCAAATAGTCCGCCGAGACTCCAAGGCGTCTTCTGCACGAGACTTCCATCTGGGGCCGCACATTTGATTCTTTTTAACATCTATTTCAATATTACAATGGAGAAGTCGGCTCTTAAGGTATTCCTTTTGTCGGCTCTTAAGGGCAGCATTTTCAGGGGGCATAAGCAGGAGGGCCCTTCTGAATCATCGGTAAATTACAGTGGTGCTTGATCCAAATAAGTCACAATCAATTATTATACCTAACGATAAACTGGAATAAAAAGTTTCACCAAATTCACTAGATTTAGATATTTTTACATTCACTCTGCAAATATCGTTGCCATAAAAATTCTTCCCCTAGTCACATTTTTCTACACTTCATCGTTAATATTTTGTTTAACATCCGGCGCCTCCTATTTTTTATCGTCATTACGGGATCTTGAGAATTTCTTACACGCGTCGAAAAAGTTGATAGCTAGTGTGTCATTTACATAGAGCGCCGTATAAATAAGACGATCTTTAGAGTCGTTATTGTTTGTTATAAGTTTGGTAAATTGGCTTGAAATTTTTACGCGATCCTGGGATGTATATTGACTTTGTTATGGATAAAAATCAGTTAATCGTTAAATATTCAGGTTCGCGAAAGGAATACCTTAAATGCAAATTATGTTGAGCTGAATGGCTTTATGAAGAAAAAAAATGGTGTCACAAATGATTCGTGGGCAATCGAACAACAAAGCAAGTAGATGAGATTGAAGTTCGCACCATTGGAATGCGATGAAAATTATTGTCTTCCAAATGCACGAATTTCCTTTGATAAATCTTCACTACGAAGGTCCCTTAATTATTTATTGAGTCGTTTATTTCGAGAGCTAGAATTCAAAGCCGCAGATAAATATTTTAGACATCACGTTACGCATACGTAACGTGATGTCAAATCGAGAAGCGGTTGAATTCGAATAGACGTATTATTAACGGGAGGGCAATAATTACCTCCAGATACGTAAGTCATTGTGTTTTGTAGGCGAAAAATTCGACGGTGATATTTTTACGAATAACAAGTAAACACAACTGGCATATATGGAGTTGCACAGGACACGTATAATCGTGACGTAGGCGCTTGGAAAAAGAATTGCGAGAGAACAACAGTCTCTCCCGGAAGAAATGTCTCATTTTAGTTCGCCGATGTCCCCACCCCGAGGTCGCTACTTGTTCGCGCGTTGTGACTGCAGCACCGACCGTGGCACAGCCAACTCACACAACACAAAACTCCAGGCAACACGAGATAGTGCTCTTCAGAGCACCCGTTTTCAAATTTTTTTCTGTTTCCCAAGTTTCAAAGAAAAGTTATTGCGAAACTGTGAGAAAAATAACGGTTTTTTTTTATCATCATTAATTGACATTTAAGGAACGATAAAAGTGTTCCCTTAATTTTTGATAAAACTTTGACGCTTCGGACAAAAATAACGGTTCAGCCCATGGATTTTTGATTGGGGGGGTCTGTGGGCATGTATTGAACTCAAAGAAAACCTAGCAACATGTGTCATTTTCGCAATATTTGCAAACTCGACGTGGATTTTCCAAAACGGGAAAAGAGTCATTTTTTTCGTACTTTTTCAAATCAATATAAAGGTAAAGAACATCTCTCTAAAGTACCAAAAGGTGCTTTTGGAGAATTTATTCCAGTTTACGAAACTCACCTTTAGCTCGCTATACGATCATTTGTTCATGAGATATTAATGATCTACGAAAAAAGCTCCTTTTTTATTTAAACGCCGATATCTCAGCGACAAACGGTCGTACAGAGGTCTAGAAGATAAGCTGAAGAATCAGGCTAAATGACCCCAGTATTGATCGAGCACAAACCTTTTTTTTTGAGCCCGTGGACGATTTTGAAGGAAAAAATCGGAAATGTTTGCCTCGGGTTATGTCTTAGATTCACGCCGAGCGTGTTGCTTAAAAAAAGGTTTACCGGTGACATCCGTAAATTAGAAATTTCAAGCTTTAAAACCTCATTTTTGTTACGATACGACGAAAATTCTTTGAAATTTTACTGTTCCCTTAATTTTTGTAATGAGTGTATTTAGATTTTATTTTACCAACAATAACCACCATAAGAATCAACAAATATATATTAATTTGTAAATTTTCGCTAACGTGTTTTTCTGTCGCGGATGTAATCGCCTCTGTACACTGCGCGCGATGAGCGACGAGCGGTGAGCGATATCCAATGGGAGCTCAAGTATTGCGGAAACTCCCTGGGAGAGTGAAGCTCCCATTGGATATCACTCATCGCTCGTCGCACATCGCGCGCAGTGTGCAGAGGCCATAAGACGCTTCGGGCGTTGGCGGTCCGACGGCTACCGACGTTACCGACGGTTGCCTTGGCGTTGCTCTCCGTTGCAAACACCCCTTAATCAAGAAACCGATATTTCGAGAGCGTTTCGTCATTTGCATTTTCGTTGCTCCACGACTGTCCGCGCAGTCAGAATTTAACTTCTTTTACCGTGTTCCCCGAGGACAAGTGCAAACATGGCTGAGGTATGAAGCGTGAAAAACGAATAAATATCCAGCGATATCCCGCGAATCCGTTTCCCAAGAATACTCGCTCGTCCCAATTAACGTTCGGCTGTCATTCTCGTACATGAGAAATCCATTATTTACGACCAAGCGAATATTTCGCTCGTCTACGATGCATTCACAGGCGACCCGAAACAAGTTTCACAATGACGAAGGCATTATTTTGCGATTGACAGGTCGACGAAACCCTGAAGAAAAAGAGGACCTTCCGCAAGTTCACTTTCCGCGGAGTAGACTTGGATCAACTCTTGGACATGTCTCAGTAAGTTTTTTCTCTTCGTCCCGATCTAACCTCACTTTTTCGTCCCGGTCGCGCGTCAAGTTGTCTCGGGTTAGTCTTTTCACTCTCTATCTCATTCTTTGCATATATTTCTATTATTTCCAATATTCTTTGAGGACATTAGCGATTCCATCCCTTTGTCCTGATGGTGAATATCCACCTAAGAGGAGGTAAGCAGAGCTAGGAAAAAAAACAATCTATAAAATCGCCGCTCAGCTCAGCTTTGGTGGGCACGAACGGGAGCGGTTTTTTCCTCCGCTCGTCTCCACTTTGGTGATTATGGCCACGAAGGTGAATAGCAGATAAGCGTTTCCTACCAAACCTCCCTCATATTTTCACTCTGTTTCGGTTACTGTTGAACACGGGAAAAGTGTTTCTCGTTTGGCGGCACCGCGAGCGGTTACCCATCCAAGTACGGGTCTTGTTTGGCGCTAACGGCCAATCGTGGAAGCTGCAAGCCTATCGCATTAATCGACATCCTTTAAGTAACATCTTCCAATTTCAGTGAGCAGCTCATGGAGTTGATGCATGCCCGCGCGCGCAGGCGTTTCTCGCACGGCCTGAAGAGAAAGCCGATGGCTCTGGTCAAGAAATTGCGCAAAGCCAAGAAGGAAGCGCCTCCAAATGAAAAACCGGAGATTGTCAAGACTCACCTGCGCAACATGATAATCGTCCCTGAAATGGTTGGCTCCATAGTGGGCGTTTACAACGGCAAGACCTTCAATCAGGTCGAAATAAAACCCGAAATGATTGGCCACTACCTCGGCGAATTTTCCGTCACTTACAAGCCCGTTAAACACGGTAGGCCAGGTATCGGTGCCACTCACTCCTCGCGATTTATTCCACTCAAGTAAATTGTATTTGTCTCAGAATAAAGTGATATGAAAAGAAAGTCAAGTGCGTGCGTTTTTCGTGAGAGTCGGGGTTTTTGTTTAAACGGGGATCTGTGAGGATTGCGAAAAAACGGAAGAAGATACGGATTTCATATGATATAATTTATTAAAAGATTGCGTTATAACTATGTCGATAAATTTTGCTGATATCCGTTTTATTTTTTCATTTGTGAAAATGAATCCATCTCGTGTCGCATCGACTCGACGATTGAAGCGATAATGTACAATGAAAGCACGCAACAACTACATATTCTTTACGTTTATCATCGTTATTATTCTATTGTTGTATATATAATTATTTCTCAGACGACTGGATGACTTTAGACTACGATGAATGTGATTATAGTCACGTGAATTACTTCAAATACGTCTACGGGCGGAGACTCCGAATACGCGTAGTTTTCCTCTCTTCCTCTCCCAAGCTCTTCTTTTTAAATGGAACTTTTTCGGCATAGTGTATCGCGAGCCGCGAGACAGCTCTGTCGATTGCTACATTGTTCCAATGGAATTGGAAAGAACGACCGATAGTGACTCCGGCGTCGTGATACGCGTCACGACGCTCTGAATAAGCTTAATGCAGAACATCATTAAATCGTTCTACATTGAAGAATCGCCAAACTGCTGCATCTCAACGGGAAGCTCGCCGAATAGGTGCAATAACAATCTTTATTATTGTAGTGTAATTATTGACGCCACATTTATTCGAGCCTTTCGATGTTTCTCAATGTCACTTTGCGTGGATTTGGAGAGTTTATTAAATTCGCATCTCGCCGGCAGAGATCCTCGTGCCTGTTGCCGGGACAGGCAAAAACGAAACCCAAATAATATATTTATATATGGCTGAATACGATTACTCCCACGTATTACTGGCAAATCATTATGCGAAATAATGCACCAATTATATCTTATTGCTACGCAAAAGCGCTTATGTTAAAAAAATATGGAGCAAAGATGCGCAGTCAATGCTTGTCGCGCTTCGTGCCGCATGAATTTCTCGGCCGGATATCACGATCCATCATGTTCGCTCGTTAATACGTCAAGCTGCGAACTTTTGACCCCCTCCCCTTGTAAATCTACCAAAAGGCGATGGTTCCTCGAACCTTAAGAGCCATCCAATGCAGACATAGGAAGCGCCAAGTGACGGATTTCGTCGAAAATACGACAAATCAAAAATGAAAAATTCCCTTTTTCCTATCGGTAGAAATGATTGGTCCTACTTTTTATGGCATTTTTTTTCTTCTAGCACCATATGGAAATATCGACCCAAAATTCCTTCACCGTGACGAATTCATTCGATTATACTTCTTCTCGGTCATTAACGCGGCATAACTATGGCAAGCAGTCCTAGTCTCGATTCGTGGTTGGTGAAGTACTTTGGGCGACAAGCAGAAAAACTGACCAGCATCGATTAGTCTCTAGGAGACCGAATTTCGTCGCACAAATTATACGAAACTGTCGACGAAACGAAAAATCGCGACTCTTTCGTGGCAGTGTCATAGGCCAATCGTCGTCATTTGAATTGTTGCACAAGAAATCTCGCAAATTTCACCATTTCGGCACAATTTCTCAAGGGAAAACTACAACGGCAACAATTGTCTCGCTCTTGTATACTCTTCGCTCGCTTCAACGAAGGATCGTACAAATATGGCGGATAACGCAAAGATTTTTACGACGAACGATGAAGGATACAACAACTAATTAGGAGCCCGCGCAAGTTTTATCCTCGAATGTTGAGGGGTCAGGCTGCAGTGAAAATGACGAACATCGACTCGTCGCTTGAGCCAACTCGACTTGAAGAGAAAGGTTGAACGTGTGGTACAAGAATTGCAGATTGAAGATAAAACTCATGATTACAACGATAGAACGGATTGGCTTGAAATCTGATACACTTATTCAGTCTAACAGTAGTTTAGTCATGACCGACATTATTCTTTATAACTTTTTATCCACTAGGTATTAACAATAATGATCTCATTTTTCTAGAAAAATCGAAGATGAAAAATTCGACATTGTTTTATTTACGCTACTCCAAAAATTAAATGAACAGACAATTTATTTGGTGTTTTTCGAAGCGGTGTATCCGTGTGAAAAATGGTCGTATCGCGGTGAAAAAAAGCATTTTTATGCTTCAAGTTTCTAGTTTTAAGATCTTTTGGCGAAAATTTTTTGTGAGCTACGTTCATCGCGCAACCATAAAAAATAGGACGATACATTTTTTCCCAATTTTTTTTTTCATGCTTCGACAGGCTCGGGAAAGTTTTTTTCCGTTGAATCGATGCATAGGTCAGTGAGCTTGTTCATTCAGCTTAAATTTGTTTGGGTTTGTTGGTCTCTCCACGTCAATTTTTTGCTAAGATATCCGACTTTGGTCATCGATATCTCAGCAAACAATGATTGGACAGGGAATATAAAGGGGAGCTATGAAAACTTGAATACATTCCCTATAAGATCCTTTCATTGATGTTTTTTTTCCACCTTAACGTTAATTTGAAGAAAAAAATACTTAATGGTTTTTAAGTACATCTACCACTACGATGCAAATATTGATGGAAAGACTAATGTTGCCAGGTTTTTTTTAGCTTAATGTGCCCTCCATAGCCGTCTAAATGTTCAAATTTATCGATCGAAATCTGTACTTTTTTCTAATTAAGGGCAAAAAAAATTCTCAAAAACCAACGGAAGGGTCTTGTAGGAAATTTATTCAAGTTCTCAAAGTTTCCCTTTAATTCCCTGTATGATCAATGATTGCTGGGATATTGACGATTAAAGACAAAAGGAAAGGAACCCAAACATCCAAAGTCGGATATCTCAGCAAAAAATTGACGTAGAGACAAACAAAATTAATTGAAGCTGAAGAAACAAGCAAACTGAGCTATGCATTGATTCAATTGAAAAAAATGTTCCCGTGTCCGTGGACAAGCCCCTTGAATTTGATTTTAATTTGGTTTCTTTTTATCGCGCTATTTCTTATAATTGTGCGATAACTGTGGCTCACAAAAATTGTTTGCCAAAAGGTCTCAAAACTAGAAACATGAAGCTTCAAAATGCTTTTTTTCATCTCGATATGATCAGTTTTTATACAGATACAGCGCTTTAAAAAACATTTTAAAAAATTTAACAAATTTCCTGCCGCTTTAATTTTTTTGAGTAGTGTATTAAAACACGATAATGAAAGAAGCTTGATAAAGTTTTACCCAATATTATCTATTTTAAGAAGAAACTCGTTGTTTTTTTGTTTCGATCAAGTACACCGTTGAGCTCCACACGTTAAAAGGTTTCACGACTTTATTTAAAAAAAAATTTCAATTATTAATTCTCAAATGAAATTTGATCCACAACTTTGTTAATGCACATACAAATAAATGTTCAAACGATTTTCCATTCTTCTTACCCATTCCTTCGAGATGAATTTTCTTCAATAACCCTGATTTTCGGGTTGCCACGGTAGCCTAACCCCTTTAAGACCTTTCCTTTAGGATTTTCAAAATGCGAATCGATTATCGACCGTCAACATTCGATATATTCCAGAGTAGCTCGCGAGCCGCCTCTAATGCTCGCTCGAGGAAGCTTTATCATCTCGTTATTTCACGTAAAATAACGGTAAATTTTCGCGAAAACTCGTATGTAACTCGTAAACATAACGTATATTTTGTCCCCCCCCCCCCCCCCACCGCCAAACGCACACGTTAAAAAAGACAATACGGCAACAATAACATTCACCGACTTATTGAATTACTGGAAACGTGATTTTGTCGTTAAAGTTGACATACTGTGTTCGCTTGGGAGTAGTTCTTCTCCGGTCGGATTTTAATGGAAATGAAATATTCGCGCCCTATGTTTCCTGGAATGAGCAGAATTTATATATATATCCGTTACCGCGTTTATGACGAAAGACTTCGTAGCGTTGACCGCTACTTAAACGTTCCGAAGAGAGATAACATTAATTTACAGCGTACATTTTAGGATCGCGCCTACACATTTACCATCGATATCATCATAGAATCGTAATAATAGTAACAATAGATCGTGACCATAGAAATTTGACTCCATGTGTTCCCACCTCTCCAAATCTTTCTCTCCGAACATGTATTATATCTTACATGTATGTACACAAAAGTACTTTAGACGCGAAGCTTTCACAAAGCACCTCACGCTTGACCATAGAAGGAAAAAATTAAATTACCGACTCAAGAATCAATCTGATTTGTCGAATATTTCGTGCTTTATCTTGCAATGGAAATCAATCACCGGATCATCCTGTGGGGAAACGTTTTTTCCATCCTCAACTTTCTGCACACTCGCCGCTTCTTCGACGACGATCGAGCTCCGTGTCTCAAATTTCGCGCCTGACGAATTTTGAACGTCGGAATTGTTTTCCGGCGTGATCTCTTTCTTGACATCCGATAGACGCTTCTTCGATTTAGCGGAGTCCTTCGCGTAGGGTATTGGATCCCGCTCGTACATGAAAGTTTTTCGTTTTCTCTTGGTCGGTTTGCACACTTTTTTGTAGAGAAGCTTCATCTCTTTCACCCAACTCGTCGGTATTGTCCAGTCCATCTGGCAGGACGACATGTCCGAGTTGCGGGTCGGATCCTCGTCCGTTTTGTACTCAGGTATGGCTACGCCTAAATTTTTCATTACGCTCACCATCACGTCGTCAACGTTACCGTTTATCACCAGATCCGCTTTTTTGTCCTGCGAAAACATACCCACACATTTCCATGGGAACAAGAGGACGAGGAGACGAGCTGCAATTTTCATACTTCGCAGGAGCGAAGTTTCATCATCGATGTTTTTTTTTATAATTGCAATGTTTGCTTGAGTCTGAGTCTCCGTTGAATTAGCATCGGAAACTCAGCAAAATTGAGTCCCACTCGAGAGTTAGCGTGCAAGCATGTACGCGGTTGAGCGACCGTCCGTCCCGGTATCGGCTCGGGCTAACGCTGCTGGACACGCGAGCTCACCGCAACCGCACACCAACCGCCGTCGGTTCTCATGAAAATTGTATTTCGTAGCCAAACTCACGTGCTTCGTTGCCTGCAAATTGCAAATGACGAGGCGTCCGCCATACTTCTTCGTGTAGAGCGGCAGATTTCCACTCGGGATTATTTGAAGGGTCGTGCCCAAGCAGATGCTCAAGTCCGCAACGCTAAAAGAAGAGAAAATAATTTGTCGTCTTCGTCGCGATAACTCTTTGGTGAGAAAAACACTTTGCGTCGAGCCACCTGACGAAATAGTTCCGAAAGTCGACAATCTAGCAATAAAACGCGCTCCCACGATATAACGCGTAGATAGTGGATTATGCGGGATTCGGTCGAGGATAATTCACCTGGAATGAAGATCGGAGAGTGCGAGATCGTTGTCGGGTAAATTGTGCTCCCAATCGAGGATTGTGTCGTGCACCCTTCCGCGACAAGGGCGACCGCCGATCTGTTCCGATCTGCAAACCGTCTCCAGACACTTTTTTCCCACGCTCGTGGTCGCGAAATTTCGAACAAATTGCCTACAGAATAGAAAGAAAAAAGAAGAGAAAAAGCGAGTAGTTTTGTGAGGAAATATAAAATCTCAGTTCAACGTTTCTACTATGTTGGGTTAAAGAATCCTCAATTTTTGTGACTTTCGACAAAAACTACAAAGGCAAGGAAACGAGTAATTTCCTCGAACACAAAACAAAAAAAAATTCACATCACCAAGATTATCATCCTCTCATCGCATACTCCCCAGACTTCGATCTTTCAAAGAACGCAAACGTAAAATTTCTTTCAACTGGACAAAGCGAACAACTACCTTAATTGATAGGAGGTCTCTTTTCGTAACGTAAAGGCCTCAGAATCGCAGATTAATCGGTAGGTCATTGAGTCACCTAATTTTTCAGTCGTGAAACTATGAACACGTTTTCCGGGAAAACGACTTCTCCGTGAACCTCGTACAAGATAACTTACAAACTATTTGCCCGATCATTTTGACATTTGGCACATTTTTGGATAACATAATCACCCTCTATTTGAACCTAAAGTTGCTTGACCATAGTAAAAAATTCATTATAAATAAAATATTTGTTCAAACACGTACCATTTTTTGAATTTTCACTTTTCTTCGAATTTTTTAGTTTCACATTTTTAGGTTCTTAGAAATAAAAAATCGCTTTGCCCTGATGTTTCAGATGAATGCACCAGACTCTAGGTTGTACGCCGTGGAACAACTCAGGCGGCAATCATCTCTGAAGCAAGTGGACAGTCGCCATTTTTTAATTTACAAAATGAACAATTTTTTTTTTGTAAAATTAATAGATGTAATAACATGTACATAAAATTTTAACAATGTAGAATAAATAATTTCGAAACAGAAAAATCTCGAACCTTCACTTATTGCCGACTGCCTAAAGTGATCTCCCCCCTAACCGCCCGCAAGGAATAAATCCAAAGAAAACGGCCGTTTTTATTTGTTGCAATAACAAACCTGCCGCATTTATCGCATTGTTCGACGAACATGTTGCCATGCAGCTCGGAAAGATTTCGCCTGGATACACCTGACCTCAGGTGCAATCCGTCGATGTTTTGACTTATGATGAATTTAATTTTATCTGAAATTGTACAATCGTAGAGTTATCGATGAACGTTGACTTTTTCTCCTCTCCTAGCGCAATGGTGCTAGCTTACGGCTTTCGATGAGTTTCTTTAGGGCCATGTGAGTTTTGGTCGGTACAGCTTCGTCGAAGGAAGTGCTCATCTCCGGCTTCAAGCCCTTCTGTTCCAAGGTCCAAACTCCATTGAGGCCGCTGTTGCGCCATCGGTAGAAAACAAATGTGACGAATAATTGATATCAAGATTGTGCAAAGGTGACAATTACCGGAAGTCCGGAATTCCGGCGGCTGTGCTAATGCCGGCACCGGTGTGAACGACGACATGTCTCGCCGATTGGATCCATTCCGCGAGTAGGCCGCACTTCAGTCTGAGGGTCTCAGCGGAATCGTATTTCTGCAACAGCACAACATTTTAAACCTGCCGACGAAGATGGTGGTGCTAATTTCATACTAACAGACGACAGAGAGCGAGAGCGGGAGAGGGAGAGAGAGAGAGAGAGAGGGAGAGAGAGAGAGAGAGAGAGAGAGAGAGAGAGAGAGAGAGAGAGCGATTACAAAGTACTTTGGAGATAAAAAACATTGCAGAAGACAAACATTTTTGGATTCTCTCGAACCGTCGTGTTTGCCTCGTCGCCCGTCACGCAAAAATAAGCGAGTGATAAAAAAACTGACATACGCAAGCTGAGGGATCTTTGGATCAGAGAAAAAAAAAAGGTAACTACTAATTGTTTACCTCTTCGGAGCCGCAGACTCCTTTGTTTTCGTAGGGCGATAACCCGTCGGCGTAACTGCATGACATATCGTGGCGGAGATCGCAAAGCGGAAAAATTTATACGCTTGCGAGCGTCCGCGGTTTACACAAATAGACAAATATACGCGCGACAAGCGATTTAGGCGAAAAAACCAAACAAAAAAACAACGTAAAGCTTTTAGGCGATGTAAGTGAATATTATTCGTAGATCTCACGAGATCGAAGGACCGCTTCCTTTTATTTCTGTCAGACACTCGTTGTCGCGCGCTCGAAAAATTATTCACGTAAACAATGTTCAAACGAATAACAATGACCGCGTGTCCGGTGGAGGGAGGCGGTCTTGTGTTTACGCGGTACAGATGACGCTCGACGATCGGAAACTCCGTAATGAACTAGAGACGAATTTTATATATTTCGGATACACTAGTCTGTCATCTACCGTATTTGAGGAACTAAAGATGCATAATAAAACTGTTTTATCTCGGGCGATTTTTCACGTAGCGTTACACTTTTGTAAAGCCCCGTGCGTACTCGGGCGAACAATTGTCGCGATCGACGCACGCGTTGGTTGTCCGGGAGTGAGCCCGAAGAAACGGGGCCAACGATTGGCCGGACGCGATTGCGTCTCGAGCGAATGGACTTTCGAGATTCGTCGACGCGTCGCGCTCGAGCCTCGTTTTCGACTCCGATTGGTCAAGAATCAATACCTCCCGCAGGGCCGCTTGATTCAAGCGCAGGGGAGATTCAAATTTCAAAGGCGTCGGTCGACCGCCGAGGCGTTGGAAACCCACGAAAGGGAATTGAATGGCACTCAAAGGGTTGAGTAGCATTGTTCAAGAGGTACACTGCTTTGCGAAAATCCGAATGAAAGTTTGCCACTTAAGGCTTAAAACTAATTGGGATGTTTGGCTGCGGATGAGTGGCCACTTAGCAATGAAAAATACAGAATCGTGGAAGCCCGCGAGAACTTACGAACAAGCTTTTTTAAATAAATAAAAATGAATCCCACAAGTGTCGCTCTTACAAATCCCAAAAGCATCCACTTCCGGGCTCGCGCCGCATTAAGCAACGTCACGAATTGTTTTCCTGACTGCCGTTGGGCCGCAGCTCAAACGTAAATTTCTGGAGCGAGATGTAATCAGAGGCGTGAAAAAATTAGCATTTTCAATAATTTTTTTTTATATTAATTAAGTTTGTATTACAAAAGTGGTTACACAGACTTTTTATGTTATATTTCAACTTGACTTGTACACATTTTCAAAGAAAAATATTGATTATTAATAAAAATATCGCCATCTTTGTCGTACCGCCTTCGGCATGTACTGCTTTGCGGTGACCATCATAAAATTTTACTGGATCATCTGAAATAGACAAACAAGAAAACAATCATTAGCTTAATAATAAATCTAGTCCGTAATCGAAGCTTTTTTTTCGAAAATTAACAAAATGGCGGCTTCCGACAGATAACTTTGGACTTTCGACCGAAAGATCGCTTCTTTATTGTTAAAAAAAAAAAATACAAATTTTCAACAAAAATGAAAATCCTCCGATTAAGGACTAGTTTTTAATGCTGTCAATAAGCACACTAAATTTCATGAAAATCCATCGAGTGGTTTTTAAATTATAGTGGTCACTGACTTGAAAAACATAGTTGCGAGAAAAACGCGTTCAAAGTTTTTCGATGCGGATACCGTATTATATGTTCGTAAAATTTTGAGCTCGATGGATGAAACTAAACTTTTTTATGTATTTTGATCCGCCGAATCCGAATACCACAATTTTTTGCCGAAAAGTCAAGCATTCATTTGTTTATAGCCTTTTTTAATATAGTTTATATATCTCTAGTTTATTTATTTATATAGTTTATAGTTTTTAGTTTTTGAGCAATACAGTTTGTAAATTTCTGAAAGAGTTTTCCAATTTTACACTCAATTTATGTATAGAAATACTAATGAAAAAATGACTTACATCGAATCATCAATTCCTGGCCGATAAAATAGGGCTTCTGCCGATGTGGAAGCTTCCAAAATATCAATTTGCTGTTGTCTTCGAACCATTCTGCCTTTCCGGGTATTATCGTTAATAACACGGGCCGATGCAGCGGCCGTCCGCTATCAGC
Organism: Ophion costatus; assembly: GCA_951751655.1. NCBI lineage: Eukaryota > Metazoa > Arthropoda > Insecta > Hymenoptera > Ichneumonidae > Ophion > Ophion costatus. The sequence continues at coordinate 22,162,483 of OX632367.1, forward strand.
TATGAGGACCCGACGCCCCTTTACTAATTGTGGAATATCCCGGAAATTATTCATCGGATTGACTTGAAATTTTCAGGGAATATTTTCGAAACATCATACTTCAATAAAATGTTTAAAAAATCGATTTTTTGAAAATTTTGACTGCATCTCACTCAAAGAGAACCCCGCTTAGGCATTCGACGGTCGTAAAAAAAAATAAAAAATAAAATCGTTCAAAAAATATGAAGACGTAGAGCGATATTATTTTTTTTTCACATACCTTTGTGCCGCCCCTCGATGGTACGCGAATATAACGCGAATGAAATCCAGAAACTCGAAACAGTGCCATAAGCCTTAAGTCCAATTACACAGACCGCAATCATTACAAGGTGTTTTCAAAATTTATTGTTCAGTGAATTTGAAATACCATTGTACTGCAACAGTGAACCCTGTAATTGTTTGACACGTGAAGTACTTCGGCGATTACACCAAATTCAATTTCGGTTACCAGCTTCAAACCGAGTAAAATTCCGGAGGGAGAGGGCACTGTTATTTGTCGAAATAATTATTGGTCGTCGAGGAGCATCAAACAAGAAAATGAAACTTCCATGGAAAAGGTTATCAATATCTCCAGTCCGTAGGAAAAAGTCGAAAAATTTCGTGAAAACAATAATGGAAAAAGATCGATTTTTGGACGATTTATCTCAAATGATCGAATGAATGGAGGCGAAGAAAAAAAAAATAAATCGACGTGTTCGAAGGATGTGCCCAACACGATACATGCTGTTTGACAGGAACTCTATAGAAACTATTGCCGTTAGATAAGACTAACATATTCGGATAACATGTTTGTATATATATATATGGTTCATACATATATATGTAGTATACGAATGAAGGATGAGTTATATTACGGTCTACGAGTTCTTGCGTTTAAGTGTGTGTGAGTGCACGTTACATTATTAGATTATTCTGGTTGTTCTTCCCTTGTCTTTTTCTTTTTTATCCCTGCACCCGCCTCCCCCCCCCCCCATGTTCCTCTCCACCGCGTTGTCGTCTTTCCGCTCTCGCTTCGTTTCGCCCCGTGCAAGGTTGCGTATAATACAGATCAATCAGAGCTTCCACCTTGATTCGCTCCTTGTGAGATTGCGTTCGTTGCGGGCGTAGAATTCTTCGTGTGCTCTTGGAGGCACAGCGTAAAATCCTTCTCGTCCAGCTCACTTTCGTTGTCTATACTGATACTTCTTACTGCTTGCCCGTGTCCAGCCGCCCATCCGTCCGTCCTACTCTCCAGCCTCATGACCTGCGAAGAGTACAATGATTGATAAACGCTTCGAGGTAGAGCGTGCGAACCTGCTCGTCTTGAAATTCGAGAGGAAGCACAGCTCGAAATTTATGTCTGTCTACGCAAATACACGGGACTAAGCAAATGAAAAATATCGATGGAGTTGAATGGATTGAAATGCAACGAAAATTCATCCTAGTGTTTTGCAGATTTGTCGTAGATCGCGAAAGGAGAGTTATTCAAAAAATGTTTGCGTGGCTTTCGGAGCTCGAGTCTGCCGAAGGAAATTTGTGAAATGAGAAAAATATTGATTTTCGTTGGATGCCAACGATCGGGACTTCAACGTCATTGATATTGAATGCACAGTCGAGTGTTTGTTTTGTAACGGAAGTGCACAAATATTATTTTTCAACAATTGAGACAGTTGAGATGGATAGGGGATGGGTGAGGGTGAGAGAGTTCTGGCATAAATGGAAAGTAAACTAGTCGGGATGAAGAGAGTAACGCGGGTCGTTTGTAAACAGGTGGATTAATTGCATCCAGTGGTTGGGGACTACTTGCACTATTTAAGGCGGTCGTCCCATCCGACGGATCCAAAAAATTCAACATTTTTGCACAAATTGCAAATGATGTGCGCGCGTTTCTATCGACACGGCATAGCAGGCGAATGGTGACTCAATATTTTCTTTGTGTAAATCGTACTCGAAGTTTCAAACGCGTTTTTCTCAAAACCGTATTTTTCCAATTGGCTTCCACGGTACGGATCTCGTAAACTATTTAACGAATTTGGGTCAAATTTTTATGGTCAGCACATCTATCGCTCTCACCCGAACCAGAATATTTCTTATATCCGTCATAGTATTTGTTCTTCTTTTGAGCTGACAAAATCGAGAAAAAATATGACGAAACTTGGAGCTTAACTTTCGTGCCAAAAGTTCAATTTTCGATATTGTTACTTTAGTTTCGGCGATAGCCTGAGGTCAACAAATTAACATGCCGTTTGATTTTTTCCTTCAGATGAGCAAAACATTCGGAATCATGGCAGCCGCGACCAACTTTTTTGACACATGAGTGTCTTTCGAACGGTGTAAAGCGGTCATTATTGTACTCGCTATTTTTGTTCGATAAGATTCTAAGGAACTGTCAAAATGTTAATAAACGTGTGGTGAAAAATTCAATGATAGTGTATATGTTTAATGTTTATTGTGGAAAAAACTCCCAAAATAAATGTTAATTTCCTCCGTGAAAATGAAAAATAAATATTTTCGTCAAGAGCCAACAATTGGGAGTTCGGTCTTGTCTACACGTTAATTCTTCTTTGGGAGGGGGGAGGGTTTCCCATACGAGCAACGCTGCTCCACGGCGTATCCCGAAATTTCTTCGCATGCCGAAATTCATGCTTGTGGATTCGCATGCACAGCCACATGTCGTATCATGTCATACGACATTCATGCAGTATTACAATGCGGTACGTCCTACTTGTAAAAACATTCCGTTATGGATATAGAAATTCGGAATTACGCGCCACCGCGATAAGTTTCGATATTGGAATATGCAATTTTCTTTAATTATTCGATTTTTTCTGTTGATTCTCTTAGTTTCCGACAAATCAGCTTCGTCAATGCTCAACGATACGAGAATGGAGAGCGCGAGGATTAAAGTTGGAAAATATTTCCGAACAAAGGTCTGTCTCGGTGATCCAAGCATTCAAATAATGTTCTACAAAATTTTTTACTTTCTTTTTCATCGTAAAACGCGAAGCTAATTCGAGCATTCGAATAAAAAGCGATACAGATTGAAAACTCGCTCCGAGCACCGATTCGTTCTTTCTCTTCAACTTACTCGAGCCAACGCCAAGGCTCTGTCTCCGGGCTGGTGATCGGCGTGGGAAACTATAAAATCACATATACAAATAATGTAAAATATTTTAATACGCAAACGATCGTAATTCGGATTGCGATAACCGGCTCCTCGCGCTCGAGGGGACTTTGAACTCTTACCACTAAATTCACAATTCGATATTTCGTCATTGGATTAGACATTCTCATGAATAAACGAAGATTTTTGGAACTTGTATGTTTAAATGAGCGATCAATCCTGAAGCATCGAGCGGGAAATAATTACATATTCGTAGCTTCGTAAATTGTATTTTGAACACGGGGGGCCTGAGGATTTTCATGAGATGGTCGTAGCCTACCATTTTCCGGGCCATTTTATTGCCATTATTGCGTTATTGAAAAACTTTAATAACAAGATTGACTTCTACAAACGAATACTCTACCAGAGTAATATAAATTGCTCGGAATATTGCTTCAACACTCGTGATAAATTTCAACTAGTATTACAATCTTTGGAAGATGAAATCTTTCATTTTTGAAGATTTCGAGGAGAATCTTGAGACCTTCCAGTCTCAAGGTCGCATTGGTAAAAACTTCAGGATCCGCTGAATAAATTTAAAAAAATTCAAGAATTGCATTTTTTCAGTGTTTTACATTCTTCCGAATAAATTGGCAACGCAAAAAAAAAAACAAAAAAAACGGTCGCCATAATTACTGGCTCCCTTTTAGCAATTAACGAATTCCGCAGCACTACAATCCTAATTATTCAAGCTGAGCGTTATTGTTATTGCGCTGAAGGGGTTGGGCTACGGTGAAAATGACAAGGAATCCTTCGTCGCTCGAGGCAACTAAAATTGAAGAGGAAGGTCCAACACAAGTGGTGCAGGAGTCACAGATCAAAGCTAAACTCACGATTACAATGATAGAACTGCTGGTAAAACTTTAAGGCGGGATTCTACTTTGAAACTTTGAAAAGGCTAAATTGGATGAAAACACCCACCTGGAACACACGTCGAAGGCATATTATATGACCCAGGCATCGCTGATTGAGGGTAAGATAATTTTTTCAACGATTTATCACTCACCAAAACTTTAAACGTGTTTTTCTCGAAACGACATTTTCAAGTACCGTGGTCGTGATAACTCAAAAAGTACTGAACCGATCCTTATGAAATTTGGAACACATATTCTATATGTGTGTACCAACCGACCTAACTACAATCAACTTAAAATTTTGATTACAACTATTTTTTTATTGCAAAAAAAAGACCCAAAAAAAAACGCATTTTTTTTTTCGTATTTTAGCCGCCATTTTGTTAATTTTGCACGTATATAAAATATTCTAGTTAGGTCGGTTCCTGAAGACATACCGAACATGAAACTATTTGATTTTTTTGTTTCAGACCGTCCGTCGGGAAGATTTCACGACCACGGCAACGGTACCTGCTTTTCGAGGCGTTGGCTTTAAACATTTTTTCCGTGTACAAAAAATGAATAAAATACATAAAAAAATTTTTTTTATGTACTCAAAGAGTGTATTCATTGAACAGTTTAAACCCCATATCGATATCTTTAATAGTATTCTCAGAAAAAATTCACGAAAATAGCGTGATTTTTTTTCATGGTTTCAAAGTAGAATACCGCCGTAAACGCGTTCTTCTCGAATGCATGTTTTTCGAAACGTTTTCCTTCTGTGACATTTTTGTTCGTTGCATTAGTTATTAACAATAACGATGTCATTTTTTCTCGCAAAATCGAAGAAGAAAAATCAAACTTTTTTTTGACGTTTGAAACACGTTAAGAACAAAAAGCACGGTCAAGTCGTAGCGAATATTATCTGTTCGAAGAAAGAAAGAAGAAGAAAAAACGTCGTTTTTGTTGTTGTTTGTTTGAGATAAACCGGGTGGCCATAATCAAGTGCATCGTTGAGGGCCTCACGTTAAAGGGTCCTTCACGAGATTGTTCGTAACTTCTTCAATGATTAATATTTTTTATGGCAAATTTGCCGCGCACCTTTCTCAATAGAACATAGAAATAAATGTCCAAGCAATTTTACAGTACTCTTACTTCGAAAGGAATTTTTTCGAATAACCCTGATTTTCGGCTCATCGCAGTAGCCTAACACCTCAAGCTTGGATCTTCGTGTTTGAGCTATTGGAAAATCGTGTCGGTAAGGAATGTTACACGGGAATGCATTTAGCGAATTGTGACAATCTCAGCCCATTCTCGTGATTGGTGTTACGACGATTGAACGTCTTCTATTTTAGCCTAAGCCTGGGGGCGATACGGAAGCTTCTTAATTAGCACGTGGAAGAGATTCGCGAGGAAAACGTACAGCTGTTTCTGTTTTTTGTTCAGCATATTTCAAGAAGAAAAGAGATACTACTTTACCTCGGCTTTTAATTCCGCGACCTTATCCTGCAGTTCGCGTACTCTCTCACTGTCGTCCAGATTACTTCTCAGCTCGCCCTCGGCGTGCATTTCCTCGTTCTGTCCGAAGAGAACAATTATTTAATAAACGTAATTAAAAGCGAAAAATAATGAACGGTATTGAAAGCGAGCTCGTTGGAAAGAACGGCGCGTCACAGTCGTGCACCTTGAGTTCGAGGAGTGAGACTTTTTGGGTCAATTCGGCGACTTGCTGGGCGTGCTCAGCGTCCCTAATTCGCGCCATCATCATCTCGTCTTTCATTTTCGACTCGAGATCGGAATACTTGTGTTGTTGCTCGCGTAGCTTGCTCGCCATGTCTTTCTCCCGGGAAACGGCGAGCTCGAGCTCCTCCCTGAGGGCTTTTTCGCCTTCGTCCTGTCGGCGCAATTGATTCGTCGTCACCTGGACTTGAGTCTCGAGTTCCATGACTTTGAGCCTGAGCTCTTTGACCTCGCTCTGCGCAACCATCTCGCGCATCCTCGTCGACATGAGATCCTCCTCGAGCTTTTGATTCTCGTGGCCGCGGTTCTCCCAGAAAAGCAATTTTTTCGGTGTCGAGTCCGCCGCCTGAGCCGGCTGATTCGAACGGTGCTCCTGCAGGTGTCGCTGCCACGCTGTGCTCAATTCCGTCACTCGTTGTCTCAGATCCTGAAAATTCGCCCTTCGCGTTAACAATTTTTTTCCTTTTCTGCGCCATTTTAATTGACCAAGCTTCGAAAATATTCCCTCGAAATATTTTTATTTTCCTGTCGGACGCGTCGGACGCGGCGGACGCGTCGGACGCGTCAGACGCCTCTAACGGGAAGGAAAAGGTTCGAAAAGTTGAAAATGGTGTGTAGCCGACCTTCAATGAGAGATTAGCCTCGGCCTCTCGGAGCTTCACAGCGATCAATTCCTCCTGCAAATGGGCAACGGAATTGTCGGGCTTGTACTCCCTGAGCGTCTTCTTGTCCTGCTCGAGCTCTTGTATGCGAGCTCTCAGATCTCTTATGGTCGCGTCGTTCTCGGCCTCGTGCAATCGGACCCGCACCAATTCTTCCTGCAAACACTGGATCATATCTTCCTTCTGAGAGAGAGCCTCCTGCTTCGTAACGATCTCGTCGATCGATGATTGCTTCGACGACAAGTTCTCCTCGAGCAAAATCGAGAGCGATCTGAGATCTTCGTGGGCTTGCTCCAGTTGATGACTCGTCTCGAGATGTGTGTGACGTAACGCGGTCAGTTCTCGTTGCACGACGAACGCCGTTTCTTCCTCCTCGGCCCTCGAGACTTGACCTCGCACCAATCGGTCGGCCAACTCGGCCGATTCAGCCTCCAGCAATTCCGTACGTTGCCTCAACAAACGATTTTCCGCCCTGAGGCGACGCAACTCGACCATCTCCTCCTGTTCCTTCAGCTTCAGGACTGTGTAATCCTTCTCCAGCTTCTTCATGCGTTTCGGATTTATCTTCATGCCGTAGGCGATAATCATCAGTCTCTCGGGATCGATTTCGGCTCTTCCCGGCAAATCTTTTTGGAAAAACTGCCGGAAAAGCGGACAAGACAAAACACACGATTCATCAAGGTGTACAGAGATAAATCGCGTTTGCTTTTTTGTTCTTCATATTTCGCAAAAGTCGTCAATGAAAGAGAAAATATTGCTCGGGCGCGTTAGGTTGAATCGCTTGGAATTCACCTTGAGCATTCCCTCCATGTCCAAACTGAGCAAATCCTCCTTGCCCAATTCCAGCATGGCCAGGGCGACTTTGAAGATTATTTCCATGCCCTCGGAAAGGAAGACGTCGAATATGCGACAAGCCGTGGGAAGACTGAGTGCCGTGGTGAAGAGGGTGAGGAACCATGACGAGGCGTACATCGAGGTGTGAAAACTTTGAGCGTTAAAGTGACCGTGAAGCTCGTGATGAGTGTCCGCAACTAAATGTTCAAGCTGATACATGCAAACTCCGAGTTCGGCCATGCTTGGCTTGAACATGTCGCGCAGACGATAATCCTGCATCAGAGCTACCAAAACAGCGAACGCTTCCTCCTCTGGCATTTGCTGCAATGAATTTCAACCACAAAAACGAAAGAAAAAAAAAGAAAAAAAAATTCGTCGCTTAAGCTGTCGTGCGGCGTGTCTGTTTCTTCGATCGGTCATACATTAGGGTGTGTCGGAAAAAACAACTCTTGATCCTTCGGGAAAAAGTATCGGGAATAGAAAAAAATGTATGCCAAATTAGTTAGAGATCAAATTTGCCATGAATACTTTTCTCCGAAAGCTTGAGAGTTCATTTTTTTTTCGACACGTTTCAATGTACACACTTTGCCGATTATTGACTGCGTAAATATTGTTGAATGTCTCGATAGTGCGAAAAGGAAAATCAACGTTAGTTACAACGAGGCGTATCGCAGCTTGTCGCCACTGTCGATTGGTCGGACAACTCGCGGGTGTTTTTGAAAAAGGATGAGGTACCTGCATGAGTAGCAGTCCAACGATAAAACCTGAGCCCTGGCAGTATCCAACTTCGCGATCGTAGAGGCTGTAAGCCTTCATTACGTTGAACAGGCTCTCCTGACCGAGGCCGTCTTTTTCCTTAAAAAAGTCGTGCTCTGGATAAGTTCGCGCTATGTCCCGCCTGATTATTCTCTCGCAGGCGGACGTAGCTTTTATATACTCGGCAAATTGTTTCTTCACCGGTGACTGATGAACACCGCACAATAGCTGCCATACTATACCCCTGAAAGAAACAACGGCACTTTTAAGGAAATTGACAATCATTCATTCTTACCAATGTACTTAGGAGCGATGTTTGCACGCAGGAGTTACAAATTCCTGGGCGAAATTTAAAACCAAAATGGAAAAGGAACGAGCTGCCATTGAGTGATGACGCGGAGAAGGGACACATTATTTTGAAAAAAATTTTTACCATTTCCTATCGATGTATTCTTACCCTCTGAATGCGAATTCACTAATCATTTTCTCCGAAACCGTCAATTTTAATTTTAAAAGTCGTAAAAATTACGACATAGACGCTTTTTTTCGCGTTTAGCCGGTCTAACTTTGAGCTTTTGATAAAAACTCGTTAATATTCGTAATCGGTGGAGAATTTTCTCCCAGATAGACCCTCGAAACGGTTCGAAAATGGTTTTTTTTTCTACCCTTTCGGCCACTTTTCTGGAATCTTCGAAATCGCAAAATTTTAAACAGCCGTAGGGTCGGTTCCGTTTCAGTGACGGAGATAGATTGGAGGATGGAAGGGGGGGAGGTTGAAAAGGATTTTGATAGACTTGGAGAATAGCATGAGATTTACCCCGATATCTCCATTAGTTTTTCCGGAAAGTCTACTTGAAAAATGCCCGAAAAAGAAGCAAATCGTGTATGGAAAAATCGGCAAAAATCGATTATCCAACGTTTAAATTGTGCCAAAAATAATTGTAAAGTAATCGTAGCACGATGACTCAAACGGCATTTTGGATCGCGAACGATAACGAAGGGAATGAGTGCAGAGTGGAGTTCCAAATCCAAAGAGTAAAGAAATTATCGACGTTTCAGTGAAGCAACTTATTTTTGGCCAAGATGCGAACAAAAATGTGGTTTTTTAGTATTTGTTCTGAGTCTATGTCAATGTATTATTACTCCCGGGGTGGTACCGGTGTGCTGGTCTAGTGGTTAGCGTGCTTGCCTCTGAAATCGGCAGATCGGGAGGTCGCGGGATCGAATTGCCGTCTCGTAGTTTCGGAGAAAATAAATACGGGCGTGACGTAGCTCCGGTTCTACACGGTTGTCGTGCACACGGACCGGTCCGTGTGTATGTCGTGTGCGTATGGCTGTAGCCTGTGAGTTATTTCTCGACGAAACGCGACTAGCTCCGAGACGGGGAAGCGAACACGGGACCGGCTGTATTGATATAAGTTTTCCGCAGTTTCCCTATACCCATGGCAGAAAATGTCATGGTAAATGCGATAACAGAGGGGGAAGTCGGCTGCGGCCGCAAGGTGGGGATCGTTTGGGGATGTGCAGTGGACATGAATGGTGGGGAATGGAATAAGGGCAAGTACCCCGTACATGGAAGCTACAATAAGCGAAGCGTTCGCCGCAGCAGACGACGAAAAAAAAAAAAAATACCCCCAGGTATACGTATTGAATATTAAATATGTCCTAAGCCTTCCATTGCCATTAAAAAACGTCAAATCTGAATGGAAACAGGTTTTTGGCGTTTTCCCGGCTTAATTTTTACATTTCGGCAAAAACTTGCCCTCGGACGGACCTCAAAATCGTGCAAAAGTCGACATTTCTCTTTTCGCAGTATCACTCGATACTTCCGGCACTGCTCTTTGAAATGGAAAAATTCTTTATCTATGAAGAATATATACTTACAAAAGTACAGGATACTTGCCTAAAATGATGCGGAATCCCTTGTCTAACCAACTCCTTGACAAAGTCTTTTCTCTTCTTCCAATAATTCTCCCAATCGGCGACGACCTCGCCCCAGAGTTTCCATCTGACCTCCTCGTCGTCGGTCGAGACGTGGCGTCGGGGTCCAGCAACATCGCCGCAGCTGTTGCTGTCTCCCGACGCCAGTGACACTTGCGATGTGTCCGATCCCTTTCTGCTGTGATTGCTGTGCAGCGAATTTAACGATTTCGCGTCTAATTCATTACGCCTAAAGTCCAGCAAAAGTGAAGAAACATTGCAAAAATCATTTCTTTTAAAAAAAAAGAAAACAAAAAAAGCAAACAAAGTCTCACGCCGTGCTCGGCGACGGTAAAAATTAATGACAAAGCGACATGTTCACGGACTGACTAGTTTAGGAGTGGAATTTAACTCCTTACCTATTGGCTTCTTCCAGTTTTGCCAATAGAGCCAGCTCGTCGGTGGATATCTTCGGAACAAGGGCCGGTCCTCCGTTCGTATCGGCTAATCGTCCGTGTTGCGGATCTGGCGCACCAACACTATCGCTATTGGTGGAAAATATCTCCGATGAGGGCGAACAGAGCACGCTCATCACCTGTGGACCATTATCTTACGCGACGCGCCGTTTTCTCTCAACTCCCTGCGCTTTCCGATACCTGAAAGAAATGTCGATCGAATACAAATGCTTCTAGCGACCAAATACAAATGGCAATTGTAACGTTCCGTCGTAACAGAGCGCCGCAATTGTACGTTTTCGCGTTTCAAGCTATTCGCGAATGACAGCTGTGGAACTTTCGCAGCGTTTCTCATGGGCGCTTTCCATATTTCACGCCGCACGCGGAAGAGCATTCGCCAAAAGAATCACCCGAGGGATTCCTTTACGGAGGAAATCGCAATTTCTCAATTGCTTTGAGAATCAGTCAGCAAAAAAAAAATGGATTTGCGTACATAGCTGAACCGTTTTTTAACCGATAATAATTTTGAGAATTCATCGTGATCCAAAGTTTCGAGTATATCGCGATCGCAATTATATTTTTTCAATGTTTTTTTTTCGTTCGGCTGCTGTTTCGTATTATAGGTATTTTTTTCGGAATATCGATAAAAAAAATATTTCACCATTGATGTAAGGTTTTTCCGTCGATTAAAAAAAAAAAAAAACAACAACAACGCCGTAAGTGTTGAGCCGTTGGGTGCGCCAGGTTAAAAACAATTTTCAACGAATATTTTCCTCTCGTGGAAATTGAAAGTTTCAATTTGCGGTTGATATTCGTAAGTAGGTGGTCAAAAAATAGGTTAGCGGTCGTGGGTGTAGGGGAAAGATTTCACGAAACTCGTTTCGACAACCTTTAACATTCAAATGTACGGTGGGCGTTAATCCGGCCGCGTTACGTGAGAGAAAGAAGAAAAAAAACATCGCGCGTACGACGATTCGAAAAAAAGTGATTATTCGTGGATCGAGCGCGTACGTTTCCTCGTCGAGACGATTGACAGATGAATTCCGCTAGACGCACAGCTGTTTCTCGCGATAAAAATTCGATAATTAAAACTCACTCGAATTCCGGCAATAGATACGCGCTTCGGGCGCGGCGAGATGGCAAATTTTGTTAGAAATGAAAAAAGTGCCTATAGGGTTTGTCCTATCGAAAATATATTTTGCCTTCAAAGAGACAACGAGCGATTGTGATACACGTCGATATTATTATGCGTGCGCTTGTCAGCAGGAGCTCGAGAGTCCGATGACATCGCCGAGCCTCGGCACACACACGAGCAGCAACTTGCTCGACGCGGTACCTTAGAATTCGTCGAGCCTCGGCACAGTTCGGCTCTGTTCGGTGTCCGACACTCGTTGCCGTTCGGCCGTTCGCTCGTCGACTGCGGCCTCGGCACAGCTCGGGAATTCGTGTTTGCCGAATGATTTTGACGGAGCGAAAAGAAAACATCGTATCTCCTTATCCGATCTTATTACAGGTGCGTGCGCGAGCGAGTCAAATAAATTTTATCGGACGCCTGCAAAACTTTATACATATCCCCTTTCGTGTTCGGCAGAAATACACGTTGCGGTTTTGGTTGCTTTTCTTTTACGCACGATATGGATATATACGTTGAGATCGGAATATATGCCGCTGTACGAAATTGATTGGAGGTGGCTGCTACTTGATTAAACATTCCATTAAATGTAACGAGGTGTGGCCGGCACTAACATCGCGGCGTATCATTCCGGGCAGCGATTTATTTGAAAATTCAACGTGTACGGCAAAGTTGTAACTTCCCGGAAGATAGTTACAACTCCGTTTTAGTTTCCTTTTTTCAATATATACATATCGGGATATATCTCCACGTATTTAGCTCATTTCAACCTCAAAATTCGTCAAAAGTTTTCATATACGATGAGTAAAAATCTTTTTCGTATGTGAGGTTTCTTATGTTTTTTGTACGTTTGTTGTGCATCAGTAAAGTCGACCGCCTGCGTACAGCGACTCGCATTCTCCCTGACTTTCATTGGACACTTGTAATCGCGGAGTAATTCGAATGCTCGGGACAATCGCTGCTGACCCCGATGAGATACATGCCGCTGACTTTTTTCTTCTTTTTGCAAAGACAAAAATATGATTCTCGAAACGTAAGTTCTTTGGGAGAAATCTTTGAATCTGCGGAAATGTACGCTCGGAGGGTAAGCGCTCCGTTTGTAAGATCCACGATGAAAGCCCACTCAGTCGGTAACAAAAGTTGTATAAGTGTCAGTCATTTTTTTTTCCGGACAAAGTTTCGGAAAAGATAAACGGCTGAACAAGAGAATTGCTGAAAGGATTTTTTTTGCTACTCTCGATAGTTTTCGAAATACAATCGAGTTTTCAACCTTGATTGATTAACTGCGCTGCTGCTATATCTTTATATATCTAGTAGACTATGTTATGGCTATATACCTGATCGCGCTCTCCGCCCTGTGCGGATCTCGGTCTCGTCTACGTGAGGGTTAGGGGGAAGGAGAGCGCGTCGGCGAGACGAAGAACCGCACAAAGCGGAGACCGCGATCATTACATGGGCATAATCAGAACATATAGTTTACTAGCCATTGGTATAGTAAGAGCACAGCAAGATACCTTTCAAAAAACAAATCATTCGAAAACGATCCCGAGTAGCAAAAAATGCTTTTACGGGTTATTTGGGATCGTCGAAATACGTCTGTGCGAAGTTTTACCTCCATCAGCGGTTCACCCCTTTCGGCACTTGAGTTTTTAAACACACGCGTCCGAGTCTCTCTCTCTCTCTCTCTCTCTCTCTCTCTCGGAATAGTACCCGAAAATCAATACGTTTATTCAAAAGCCTCAAGATCGCACATTCATAGCGGAGATTGACCCCAAAGAAGAATTTTATTGCACATTAAGGGTACGTGCTCCCATTAACCGTTTAGAAAAAATCCATTCTATCGTTAACGCAACGAGATAAAGCGTCTTGCTTTTCTGCCGTCGCCGCTATCGCTCTCGCACCCATATTTCTTCAATAGTGCCCCAAGGAATTTTTCGTTCCTTTAAATTTCTTTTTCCAAGCAAAGCCGATGCGTGGCCGCCGCTCAGTCAGTGAAAATCCGGCATTTTGGCGTTTCGGACAAAAAAGCTTCCAATTTTGTCCTTGCCATGGAGCATGCACGTTTATTGTATCGCGAGTAGCGTAAAGTCGGCAAGGATGCATCGCATATAAATTTCGCCCGTCCCCCCTACGGCCAAAAGATATTCCAGAGATCGGTGAGCGGGTTTTGCTCCGGCGAGGTTACACGGACGATGTGTACGAAACGGGAGCACGAAAGATGCAAGTGCTCTGTTGCCGGATGAGAATGGAACGAAGTATGCGCACAATGTGAGAATACGAGCGCGTGAGAGTTTCATCCATACGCACACACGTGCATGTTGATTGTGGCAAACATAATAGGTAGCTTATTGCGCGCGACGAGGATCCCTACGTACACAATCTGGCAAAAAGGATCGTCATGATTCGCCACAGCCGGGGGGGGGGGGATGCAAGTGGCGCGGCTATAAATAAAACATGGCGTTGTCGGGTGTGGCGCGTGTGAGCATGCGCACGATCGTGGCGCATCCTTGGCCTCTTGTAAATTAGTCAGCCCTTAACGAGCGTGATTTCAATCGAATTTGACGTCCAACCCTCCCCCCCTCCCCCGAGCAATATCAATGATTGCTGCGGGTCATCACTGATTTCACGCTACTAACCATTGAACGCGCATCAAAACGTACGAGGGTGGAGCAGCAACAGTCGCTCGCCGGACTGAACGTCGCGAGCGCGCCTGCCTGACTGGAGCCGAGTCCGCACCTGATTGGCGCGCCGATGAGATGCGCCGAGCTGCAGGTCCGACTCGAGTCGAGCTGTACCGAGTATAGCCGAGCGGCGCGCACAAAGTTGCCGGCTAAAAGTAATATTCGCTGAATACAAAGGCACGCGCTAGCCGAAGTTCCACAAGCGCTCTCGAAGCGTCGCGCGACCGATAGTACACATACCCGACGCACCCTTGTGCCAGAGCCCCTCACCTCCGCGGCCCTACTCGGGGATAAACTTCCGTCAGTATACTCAGCGCGCTCCTAGCGTGAACAGCAGCGGATCTGAACCGCATGTACCATCTTAAAGCTCGTCAGTGTGCTTCGAAATCTCGACAAACCACGCATTTTGCCGAATAAACAAATTTTATACGCGCGCACTCCTACAATTCGTCGAAGGCCAGACAAGTGCCGAGTGTTTTTTTTTCTTTCGTCCTCTCGTTTTGAGCAGGCTAGCTCCATCGCGTCAAGCACACGAGTACAAATTATCAAGAAAGCGCGCACGCGGTTGCTATGACAATGGCTACGGAAACCGAGAATAGCGGTAGCCCAGCTACGGAAAAGGACGCGAAAAGTGTCAAGGAGATAAAGGAAGGCCTGAAGGATGAGAGCCAGCAGCAGCAGCAGCAGCAGCAGCAGCAGCAGGACAACAAGCAGGAGGAGGCCACGACCGAAAAGGACGAGGCCAAGAAAAAATCGGCTGACGATACGAACGACGCCGCCATCGGCGCCACCGGAGAAACCGCACCGGCAACAGCCTCTGCTAGTTCGGCGACCTCGGCGAAACCCATTACTGTACACAAACCGAACTTCGAAAAGGACGTTGTCTATCTCTATCAGTTCTCCCGTACACCCTTGCTACCATCCTTATCACCGTATTGCCTAAAAGTCGAGACATGGCTGAGACTCAACGACGTCAAATACGAGGTAAGTTTGTATCGATAAGCGAAAAAAAAATCATCAACGATTATCAGAACGGGCTAAGTTTCGATTTTCAAGGGTTCGCTAAACTGCGCCACTTTTTTCCGAACGTTCTCGGACTGCGCAATAGCAAATCTTTTTTGTCGTTTTCGCGAATATGCCAAGGAGCGAGCAAGCCAATCCGGAAAGGGACGCATCAGCGACTTCGAAACAGCGACGGTGTTTGCGTGTGCGTGTGGGTGTGTGCGTAATCGTCTTATTTTTCACGGCGGTTAAGATTGTGGATTTACGAAGGTTGTTTGAGAATTACGCTAATCTTTTCTCCCAACACAAAACATTGCGCCAGTGCTTGTGGCCATTCGAATTTCCTTTGTTCCAAATTCGCGCTTCTTTCGTCGTTTATTCGGTAAAAAAGACAAAAAAAGCGACGAATGGAGGAGCGAGGGCTCCCTTGTGGGTTTTCCAGGCGGGCGACGCTTCGGTTTTTATTACACTTGCACATCGATGGCGTCCTCGGCCATACGTGCGAGTCATGCGTACTTACATGCGCCCAACGCAACGTACGAATATGCATGCACATGTAAGCATGAATATTCGAGGGAGGGCGAGGGTGGGGGGTTAGACAGGCTCTGTTCGTTTTAGCTACACTTCTTACACCTCCAGTGGACTTTCTATTACTGTATCTGGTCAAAGTGTAGAAAGTGTAGCTAGCGCGGACAAACCTAGTAGTAAAGAGCGTCGCGTATGACTTCATCCCCCTCTCTCGAACACTGCTCCACCCCCGAATATAGAGGCGGAATATTTCTCGCACGTATCGAGATGAGGCCTCGAAAATGATCATGAGTATAGCATGCATTCGGGGGTTTGTTGGACGGAGTTTTACGAAGACGACAAACGTATGTATAGGAATCACGAATATTTCTCCATTTTTCCACGTGGTATCTCGGTCACAGACACTATTAGGGCTAAGCGGACCATTTCGCCCTAATCTTCAGGAACCCTACGAACTCGACGTAATTCAATTTTGAAGTGAGGGAAGAAGCCTCGTTTTTACGTTTTCTCACCTATCTTGGCAAAATAAAACAAACCCAAACACATTGATCATCGAATGAATTAATAAGTACAACAATAACAAGAAAAGTAAAAAGCAACAATCGACAATTTGCTTAAACAAACAACAACAACAACAACATCAACAACAACAACGATAATATCAACAACAATAATTGCCCAATAATAACAGTCATGATAACAATAATATTAACAATAATAATTATGACAAAAGATCAATAATATAACATTTATAACTACAAGCAAATTACAAGAAGTCGTAACACCCAAAGACGCCAATAATTTTCGTCTCTAAATTAAGGAGGTTGGGGCGTTAGCCACAATTGAGGATTTTTTGTTTGTTTAACATATGTTATTGTCTAGACTATACTGAGACTTGAAGAATTTTTGGACATTTTTTTCACCCCCAACACCAGAGATGAAAAATAGTTAGGTGTATGTAATTTTAGTTGCGGCTAGATGTGCAAGACGTTCACGCTACGGGTGATGTAATTTTTTTGACTGGTACCACACCAAGATAAACCATTTCTAACAACGGATCAACGCAAACCGCACCTTCGTAAACATTTCGAGAAAAAAACCCCTCACAGTGCCCATCGTAAACCATATATATTCAATACTAAACTATCAAGGTTTGATGAAAGATTACGAATGTTGGCTGGCGAATTAAGAGCTTGGATGCCAACCTAAATGTCCGCGAAGTTGCCGTATTTCGGCAACACTTAATATTAATTAATGGTAATCCCCCGTAATAATCATCGATAATGTCATAGTTTTTCAAGTTGACAGTGAGACAAATTTTTTTCTTTTAATTTACGTGATCAAAAGTCTAAAAATGCGTAATTTTGCCGTTTTATTGTATATTTTATGGAAAATTAGTATCTATAGAGTAAATCTATACCTCGGATGGATTTTTTTGAGGTTCATTGACAAAAAAACGTCATTTGACTCGACTGGATTGGCCCAACCTCCTTAAGGGCTTACACCACTGTAAACGTCGAAAATTAAGTGATTTTTCGCGATTTTTCTGGGTGGAAGGCCAATTAAGAGGATACTAATATTCAAGGATGTTGTCACATCTTCGAGTGAAGAAAAAATTTATATTAAAAAATTATACAAAATGGTATGACGCTGGAGCCATTCTCGCGCGGCATGTTGAATCTGAGACGCTCCGCGGCACACGGTTTAACTGACGCAAATTTGAATTTAGAAAAAAGAATCACAAAATTTCGATTTATTTCCACAAGTATGTAGCTACAGAAATACGTAGGGGACTGCGAAAATATGCATTTTTCTGTAATCCAGCCAAGCGTTCAACGTAAAAACTCCATTTTAGACGGAAATAAAGGACAATCGTTTCTTAATACCTAATGTTATAACAAACTCATGGGAAATCCCGTATGTATTTCTTTTCGGTATGTTATTTGAAAGATGTGCTCAAAATTTGGAGTGAAAAGAATGAAAATTGTTGGAGTTACGCTGCGCGCCGTTTTCAATTTAATTGAATTGTGTTCCAAGAAAAACGGTCGACGTGTGTGTCTCGCTGACGTGCCGGCCACTACCACCGGACCTTTTGTTTTACTGCTTTCCCTGTATTTTGTCCCCTTATTCTAGACGGTTCAAAGGATCTCTTGAGACAATTTTGAAGAAAAAAAAATCTAAAAGTGGTCTTACTCCTTAACGACAAAAAAATCGTTCTTCCCCGGGTTTCTGTTTTTACAGCTTTTAGAATTAAAAAAAAGTCCATGCTGTTCCGCGCCTTTCCGGGTCGTGAAAAAGACGTCGCGATTTTATTGATACTTGTCGTGATTTTAATCTTGCGTTACGATTCGACTTGGTCGCGCATTTTAAAAGAAACGTTCGAAATGGACAGCCCGAAACGTCTTCGAGACTCGAAAATGAAATATGCCATCGGGTGTATCGTGAAGGAAAAAAGATTCGGTCGTACCGAGGGACGGGGTTTGGTGCTCTGGAACGTGTATCAATCGACGATACAGAAGGGTCGAGAGAAACTGGTCCGTACGCGCTGTTGGAAATCGGCGGTCGCGGCTTATCAGGCCAAACGGTGTAGCGTCTCGAGTATCAAGTTTCGAGCTCTTCCCTCGATACGCCGCGCGTTACGTACGATTGCGGTCGCGCAATTCGTGGCTTTCTCTTGATGCGCGAGGTGCTTCTCTCTCTCTCTCTCTCTCTCTCTCTCTCTCTCTCTCTCTCTCTCTCTCTCTCTCTCTCTCTCACACACACACACACACACACACACACACACACACACACACACACACACACACACACACACACACACACACACACACACACACACACACACACAACGTCATAAGAACGCGGCTGACTCGACTTTTCTTTGATGATTCACCTCGACTTATTTCTCCAAACGAGATACTGCTTGCGGACAAGCTTTTTTTTATCTCCCTCAAAGGCTACATATTAATTTCAATAATAAATTTTAGTCGAGAAAAAAAAGAGATTTTTATAACGATTTTTAATTTAGAAAACAAATTTAGATGGCAAAGATTAAGAAAATGGTGGCAAATTACTATATTAGGTGAAGTAAAAAAAAGTCCATTATTTTTGCCTTCCATTTCATGCAAAAATAATAGATTTCTGTTTACTACGCCGAATATGTATGTGTATACAATTTTTTGAAATCTACAATGATTTCCTCTCATGCGGCTACAATTTTCATACGTGAGAGAGAGGGAGGGAGGGAGAGAGAGAGAGATTTTTGAGTTTTCTTAATTTTGAATAGGAATAATGAAAAAAATAGTCGCTGCATTAGAGAAAAAATTATATGCATATAATTTTTCAAAAATTATTTTTTCCAATGCGGCTACAATTTTTTTTTATCTTTCCTATCTAAATTTGCTTTTCAGATGACAAATGTTTGAAAAATATGTTTCCCGATTAAAATTTCCTTTTGAAATTATAAGTAGTTAAACAATCGTTAGCGACATGGGAAAAATGAAGAAAATTGTGACTGCATCGGGGTGAGTAATTATTTTTACATTTTATGCATGTAGTCTTCGAGGGCTATTGTTCTGAATTACTCACTATTTTTTAAATGTTGGTTGATTCATTTTTACTTCATCTTTTTTCCTTCTACCGCTAAAAATGTTGAACATTTTGGCCGCATAGAGGCTTGACAAAATTATAAGTATACCATTTGTCTGAAATAATTTTCTCCAACGTGGCCACAGTCTCCTTCATTTTTCCCTTGTAAATTTAATGTTTTAGTTAAAAATATTTCAAAAGTATCTATTTATCTTGTTGAAATTTCCTTTTTACATTGAAAATATTTTTTTGTAAATTGTAGCGACATAGGAAAAATGGATACAATTTTGGCCGCGTAAGAGGAAATAATTAAAACAATTACTTTAATATGTAAAATAGGTAGTCTTGAGGAGAGATTGGTCAAAATTATTTCCGATTTAATGCGGCCGGAATTTTCTTTATTTACCCTACCGATGCACAGTGGGGCCAAATCCCGAAAAGCCGGCCAAACGTCGAAAAATAGAGTTTACGTTCCGGTAATTTGTAGTCGTGGGTTAGGTTAGGTAAGGGTCCGAAGGTCGAATTCCAGGCTTCAGCGCGCCCTCTCCCTTATACCTGCTACTGTGGGACAGTTGAAAAGGGACTCTCAATCGAGCTGGACGCGTCGGGCAGTAAGCAAATATTTCAACGCTACGTTCAAGACGACGCCGAATCTCTAAAAATCAATCGATTTCAATTTTTTTAAAAATGAATTCAGCAGCTGCAAGTAAGTACAAAATCATTATGTAACACAAAATTAATAATAATAATAGTTTATGCGATAACAATAAACTTGTACGAAAATGAACGGAAGATTACAAAGGAACATTTTTAACACATAGAGAAAAGTTTATAATTTCGATAGAATTCTGCGACTTGACCGATCGCATGTTGTAGATGGAACTATTATTGAATGAAAAAAAATTAAAACTTGCTGCCTCTAGCTGCCATGGTGTCATTGGTGCGAGTTCTTGCAATGTAAAACATATATAGTTTTCTGAATTTCGTACATCAACGAGGCGGTATGTTTTGCTCTTTTTCTTGAATTTGTCTGCGGTCTTCATTGTATTGAGTTCTATCATGTGTAATTCACTTTTATAAATATCCAATTTTTCTTTTCAAATAATATTTTGGAATAAATAATAGTTACGAGGTTGAATATGGAATTATCCATCTATATAGATATTATATTGACCAATTTTAGAATCTGTCACTGACGAACGTGAAGCTTGCGTGGCCTGACAAGAGAGGACATTTTTTCGACATTGAAAGGTCATTTGAATGACAAAGCGACTGAAACATATGCACCGATCGAACATTTAATGTCTGCCAAATTGCAACGCCCCTTTGCTCTATCAGATAATGCAAAACCTGTCCTCCGCAAGTTGTTGCACGACTTGCATAAAAAGTGGCAGCAAGCACCAAGAACCGAAGGCAAATTTCTGCAAAAATATTCTGAATGGTTGCGCGTGTTTGTTTCTTTCCAAGAAACTAATCAATCTTTGGAAAAATTTTATAATTTGGCCCGGCCTTCTTCAGAATTTGCAAAGTCTAGTGAGCGGACAAAACGAAGGAGGACTGAAGAATTACACGCAAGGCATAGTATGGAAGAATATGGAAAATGAGGCTTCGTTCATCTGGGAAATATGATGCTGCGAAAATTGTTCGTGATGTGGGATTGGAAAGCCCATCTAAAGCTAAGAAGTATAAGGAGTCCATAGATGCGATTCGAGAAACGACTTTATCTGCCGATGCTGCTCTGTCGCTCATAGTGGAACTAAAATGATCGAAATCACAATATCAGTGGCTTCGTAACAGAAGCAAAGAGAACAGCTGTAATTTATTTCCACCGTATAAATTGTCATATCAAGCCAAGCTCAAATGTTATTCACCAAAGTCAGATATTTCTGTCAATGAATGGAGTCCTGAAGTAAAATTGCAGGCTTATTTGCTTGTATATCGTATTATACAACATATGTATCTATTTTGTACTTTCTCTATAAAAGTGGTTCGTGTCAAGTTCGCCATTTTGTTCTTATTTTTAATTTTGACTTCGGAGTCATAATCAGCGACCCCGAACACCCCCGAGTACTGACTTTTGGCAAAATTTATAACCTCTTCGAGTTTTGGCGATCTTTTTGGGATTTGGCCCCACTGTGCGACGTCGCGGGGTAACGATTTTTCAACTACTCCTCTCGACGGCCCCAATTACTTTTATAATATTTCTTGATCGTTACCATTTCCTCAAAAGCGTCCGGAAAATCCTCAATAATCCTCGAACAGTGCACGAGTTGCCGAGAGAAGAAACTAATCCGTCACCGGGTCGTTTGAAATTTGGTCGGTGACAGCGGCATTTTCTCGAAATGTTTCCGCATCGTCAACGCGAGACGATGGCGTCGCGTATCAGAGGCTCGAATATCCTCGAGGACCGCGACCTTGAGGCTCTCGACGTTTTTTTTCTCCCCTAAAAGATCCTTCCCACAACATTGCCACGTGAGAATCGTGACTTCATTTTTAATTACATAAATTTATCTCAATTCTGACAAATTAACGTCAAGTCAAGTCAATTTGATCAATGAGTTTCGCGTTAAATTGATTTATTCCTAATTGAACGAATCAATGTCGAATTTTGATAAAGTCATTTTCAACAAAGCTCACAAGCGCGTCCAAGTGAACGAATACATTTCTAATTAGAATACTTGACTCTCGCGACGTATAATTCGTGACGTAGAACAATCGTATCTCTCGCACTGGAGGGGAAAGAAGAATGAAAGAACGCAACGATTCCAAGTGTTCCCGTTTTTCCAGGCTTTTCATTCTCGCGCGCACGAAGCGAGTCTTCTCGTCTCGAGTGTGATAACCGCTCGAGGGAACCCCGATATGATATGGTGATTCGGGAGGGGGGCGAGGGGGGGGGGGGGGGGTATTTTTCCTCCTCAATTGCGTCCTCCATTCGTCAATGCAAGTCGTCAATAGATGAAAGTTAAGCGCGACTATAGTCACTATTATGAGCCAATTATTCACGTCAACTTGACGCGTCAAAAATAAATGATAAAAAAGTCTTTCAAGCATTTGGGAGTTTTTCAGAAAAAAGAAAATCTTTCGACGCACGAGAATTGAGGTAATAATATAATAATAACAACATTAACGATGGCTTGACGGAAATGCTAATGAGATTGGGAAAACATGGGAAAATAAACAAGCTCACGGTCAATACAAATAACGCGAGTTGGAAATATAGTCAAGGAGTAGAATAATTGGGGATGTGGTTCCCTACAGGAAATAACTTTGAAAAGCACACACAAATCCGCATGGGAAAAATTGAAACGAGCCATGAAGATTGAAATTCAACACGGAGTTCAATACGATTGGAGCATAATCGATGGATCAACACACTGCTGCTGTGCAAGAAATATAAATATAGGAAAACTGGTGTACAAATGAAAAATTATGGGGAGGACAAGATGATTAGCGCGGAGGATTAAAAGGAGGAGGAACGCAGGCGAGGATGAGATATGGCAATTTCGGGAAAGACGGGACAATGAAAGCAGGCTATGTATACGTCAAATTGAGAATGCGCAAGCGACCAATTGAACATTTCCGACATGTTTCCGAGTGTTAAGGGCAAAAACTCAACCAAAAAATGGTCAATTAACTGGAGCAACGGTTAGACGATGGTGGAGACTTAAAAAAAAATCACCGGGAAATAGAAGCGCATACGAAAATGAACAACCGTCAATGCAACTGTGCGATCACAATTTGAGAAACTAGCACCGAGGACAGATATAAAAAAACAAATGTCAATTGATGGAAATGAGAAGGCGGGAGGGTTATTTGTGTGCAAACACCATAAAAAACAATGTAATATATCACCAACAACAACGACAACCACAATAACAATAATATTAATGGGCGGCGAATAATCATTCGTCTTACGAATAAAATGTCACGACTCCAACCGTACGATCAAATATTGGCGAACATTAATCAAATGCTACTCCATATTGTCCAGTGGAACGCATCGTGCCCAGCTATTGTGAATTTCATTCTCCCCATGGCCAAACTCGAAACGTTAATTTCCTACGTAATCAGTAAATTATTGGAATTATATGACGTTCAGTCTGCATTGTTGGAACGCAACGGGAAATTGATTCTCTTCGATTAATCAAATTTTTTGGCGGCCGCTTTAGGCTGCTACACTTCTCAAGCGTTTCTACGCATACTTAGTAGTAATTTGCTGTTTGAATTTGCAAAAAAGCTTAGAATTGTGATAAAAATTAAATAATAAATAAAACTTTCGAAGCAATGTTGAAGTTTGCACAGTTGTAACGCAAGGAAACATAATTCTTTTTAATTGTTGAGTTTATTTGTTGGCTGCGAAAATCACTCAAACTTTTCACCGCATTTTCGGTAGAGATTTACGATGTCAATTTGCGAAAAAAAAACACGGCTTGGGACAAGCATAAAAATACCTAAATGGAAAATGAAGAAAAAAAACCGATGCTTTCCAACGATGTAAAGTTCAACGTCATAAATATCGTATGGTCTTGAAGCTTGCAACGTTGGGGTGCAACGAAATTTTTTTTTTCATTTCCACTTCCTCGCTTTTACCGTTTCGCAAAATCTTTTTTGTAGATTCATATTCTAGATGTCCAAATAAGCGCTTTGAAATATAAGCGAGGGATTTTCTTGACGAAGAATTACCTAAAGAAATTCGAGCGATTGAAAGATAATAAATAATCATTTTTGTCGCATTCCAACGATGCAATCTTGAACGTTGCGAAGTTTTCCAGAGTTATTGAATTCGTTCGTTGAACAGTTGTCGGACGCGGATCGAAGCTTCTGTTAATTTTTTGACGAATTGCATGCCGAAATGCATGCACTGCAAAATGTACAACTCCAATTTTTCATAAAATATATACAATTAATGAGAAAAATTATCCTTTTCCGTGTCATTGAGATTGGCAATAATGCTTTTCATTTGCAAACCAAGATTCATACACTGAGAAAAAAAAACAATTGACTAAAAAAAATACATTGGTTGAGCCATAAATGTCTGATCACGGGGGTGCAACCGATATACGACATTGTTACAATACTATAAAATATTGGAAAATGTGATTGACTTTAATAACATGTTGTTTTATTTGAAAATCTCTTCTGTTCTTTCAATATCTCCATTATCCTTAAAGCAAAATGATATTTTATTGAAATCATTCTATTTACGATCTGTAGATGTATGGATGAAATAATTAAGCGATTGTTACAACATTTTTTATTTCGTACAAAAATATAATCAATAGAATGAATTATTTCTTTACTGTATCGAAACGAATATGCCATTAGACGTACCATTTTCGTACTCCGTATAATATAGTATATCATGATTGAAAAATTAACAATATCGATTCGAAATAATAGTATTTTTTGCGAAAAAGTACAGGTGTCATCTGTAACAAGGCATATAGTCTCTAGTAGAAAAAAAAAATATTCGATAAAATAAATGTTCATTGCAATCAAAAGCAGCATATATTTGGTAATTCGGGAAGTCATGTTTTAAAAATTATTCTATGTGCACTTGCAAACATTTCTTGATTGTTGGTTCAAATAAATGTACACTCACGAGAATTGCTCAAAATATTTGAAGGAAGCTCGAAGAATTCGTTTTATTTAAAAATTGAAAGTTAAAAATTTTTGTTTAAATCTTAAATGAAACGTGAGCATTAAAACCATTATCAGATACTACACTTTCATCTTGGCCATAGGCCGTGAGATTTTCGGTTCATGTTACGCTTATATGATGAGAAACGAGCGCGCGCGTTCGGCTACCAGCGGTTACTCCGAGGACTACGGGTTTCCGCGCACCTATAATTTTCGTGCCACTCGGCTATTATAAATGATTGGGTTGAATTTTTTCAACCAAAGAAAAAGGTATTGAATCGAACGCTGTAATATATTCAGTTAAATCATACTCGTGTCATACTAATAGCATATTCTTTCAAACGAAATATATCATTTTAATCAACAGATGTATAACGAAATTCAGTCAGATATTTAACGAAAACAAGTATATGTAGTCTTCATTTGACGCGATTGTATAAAAACATTAATTAAATGAAAATGGCTACGCTTCAATCGCTTCGTGTATCTGCATGAATTAAATTTTATTATTGCATAATTTTTTAATTACTTCAGACATTCGCTTCATGTTTTTAATCAAAATACAATACTAATATTTGAACGAATAATGCACTTGAAAATCAATATCGGATACGGTGAAGACAATAAAATAATATATTTACTCAATAGGAATTTTATCGGAATCAAACGAGCGAGATTCAATTTTTCTTGTGCACTCGAATCAATATTCATGTTTTAAATTGAAACGCTTGTTTTGTTCGTTGCAGAAAATGTATTCAAAACTATATGATTTGTACGTAGAAAATTTTAAAAATAGATTCAACAATATATTGTTTTCGGCTAACGATAAATCTTTTAAGTGAAAAAAAAGCTTTTAATTGTATCGTGTTAGTAAAGTCGTTTTGTTTGTTTGGTGTAATAAATCCGATTATTTGCACCAACAATTTTGCAATTGAATCAACGAAATTTCGTTCAATAACACCAATGATATTGGATCAATGATTTTTTTTCTCAGTGTAATTTTTCCCCTCAAACCTTGATGGTTCAATATTAAATATATATGTTTAGGCTTTTTTTTTTGTATGTTTGCGTGGATCCGTTGTTAGAAATGGTTTATCTTGGTGCTATGTAGCAAAATGAATTATCTCATCGATGGCGTGAACGTTTCTTGCCTATCTAACCACATGTAAAATCACATACGTTAAACAATTTTTTGTCTCCGGTGTCTCGGGGTGAAAAAAACATATCCCATCAAATTCGTAAAGCCTCAGTATAGTCTGGACAATAAGATATATTTAAAAAAATGTAATCTTTGATTGCGGCTTACGCTCCAAGCTCCTTAAGAGTGAATAAAAATAATGGCGCATCAGTTGCAGCGAAGCTCTCGCACGAAATAATGCTGCACGAGGTCCTTGTCTGTTGGAACACGTATACAAAAGATATTCGTTGCACGAGCGTTTCCTATCCCAGCATATAGCTACCGGAACACA
Organism: Ophion costatus; assembly: GCA_951751655.1. Taxonomy (NCBI): domain Eukaryota; kingdom Metazoa; phylum Arthropoda; class Insecta; order Hymenoptera; family Ichneumonidae; genus Ophion; species Ophion costatus. The sequence continues at coordinate 22,188,904 of OX632367.1, forward strand.
CACGCACGCACGTGCGCGCGCGCGCGCACACACACACATGGGGGAAAGGTGATTTTGAAGACATTCGACTTCAGCCGATAGCCAACATTGCCTAGATAACAAGACTTCGGAATATAATTTCTCCATATACGTGGCGATGTTGAGACATGTACGTATGGACACGTACATACGTACGAGTATAATCCTCCCTCTCATTATTGTCTCGAGTCTCGGGTAGCTTGACGCATTCCAACGCGTTGCGTCCGTTCGCGACCCCGCCCTGCGTCTAGGTACGACTTGATCCTCTCTCATCGTCGCACGCCCGGCCAATTGAATCGACCAATTGAGAGACACGCATATCCCGGATTAAGAACTCCAGCGTTCATCAAACGCCGCGACACTCTTCTGCCGCATTCCTCTGGCCAATTAGTCACATTCGTTTTTTTTTTTTAATTTTTCCTCTACGGGGCTTCGAGAAGCCTCGAAGCTCGTAGGATCTAGCGCGACTTGTCGTTCGCACCCGACGAAACCTGCAGACGGCAAGGACGTTTTTGCACGAGCGGTAACTTGTTGTTGTTGTTGTTGTTTTTTGCCGTTGCATACGGGAAAATTGTCCTTGGCGGGGCGGCGGGTGTTTCGCGCTCTCTGGTCTGACCATCTATATCGATGTCTCTTGTACGAGGAGAGTACGCGACCGTCGTTTTCAAGGTGTCCGGCGGAACCTGCTGTTGATTTTTTACCGTATCGCATGGAGAATAAATGTTTGACGGTCTCGTCCAGATTTTCGTCTTGTTTTTATTTTTCCTTCTTTTATCGCACATTCTAGACCGTGGCTTATAAAAACTGGCAAGTTAAACGCGTTCACTGGATATGTCTACAACTCGAACGAGAAAGAACGTGCGAGCCCTCCTCCCGGTGGAAACTGTGCAAACAATATTTTCGTAAGTCGTGGGAATTGGGTCGCGAGACTTGCCCGAATTCGATTCCCCGAAGTGTACGGATCCACGCGATCAGAGACTAATGGAGATTGACTTCTCAGGCTCACACGCGCACACACCCACACACACACACACACACGCGCGCGCGCGCTCGGGTCTAACCCTCGCCAATTTCGGGCAAACACATCACGAAGCATCGAAAAGCACCCTCCTCCTTGAACACGACGTCGCAGTGTCGCATCAGCGACGATCAGTAGCCCCGGATCATTCCTCAAAATTCAATCATCCACGATATCGTGGTTGAGATTATTCTTCCGAAATTCGCGCTAAAATTCTGTAGGAAATGAGCTGCGCCGTTCCCTTCGTTATCAAGGAATCGGCGAAATTCCTGCTTACAGAGACGGGCAAGAAGCACGATGGGATTCTTGAGCCTTCAAAGTTCGCCGCATCTCGATTTTCGATGAAACACTGAGAGGGATCAATTGATCGATCAATAGATGTTTTATTCGTAAAAGCGTCTGCCACGTAAATCGCACAAAATATGACAATTTGTAATGAACAGGGCGTCGATACAACGTTACAGAACACGGAAAAATCATATGCACACACACGCACACACATGTATAGGGTGTGTGTGTGTGTGTGTGTGTGTGTGTGTGTGTGCGCGCGTGTGTGTGTGTGTGTGAGAGAGAGAGAGAGAGAGAGAGAGAGAGGGGAAGGAGAGACCTCATGCGGTGGTTGTCGGCAGCTCGAAGCCGGCCGGCGGGATATTAAACAGCTCGGCGGGGCAGCCTTTGCGATCAATACTACTAGCTAGCGGAGGAGTACACGATAAAGCGGGGCTCGCACTACGAGCAGCGTCGATATAGCGCCCTGGAAGAACCGAAAGAAAAGTGGGGGCGGGGGGGGGGGGGGGGGATCCGTTGCCAAGCAACGGAAGCTGCCTTCCGTGGGTTCATCGGCCTGTCATCCCCCGCCATGCCCCGCTTCTTGCGCACCGCACCCCGTCACCGCCACCGCCGCTGACGCCGCCGTCGCACCTCTTCGGCTCCCCATCCGGACCGTTTTCCCTTGGTTGTTCCTCCGCACCCTCCTTCACGGAGAGCACTATACTGCCGGGCTCGTTGTATTTCCCTCGTCTCGCAACTACGTTAAATCGTACGCACGCTACGCATTAAGCGTCCAACGGGACACACGTATGGAGATTGAGCGTGTATAGGCGCGCCCACGGACTCGCAATCCCCGACTCCCACTCGTGCATTCACGGGAGAGAGAGAGAGAGACCGCCTTTACTCATTCAAAACGCTCATTGTTCGCCGCGCGCGTTCGCCTACAATCCGCGTTCCCGATTCGTTTAAATGAAAAGCCACCGATTGCCCCCTTCCCGCATGTGTGTGCGTGTCTTTTCTGGAGAACACGAGACTTCGGGGAGCAATGCACGGAGATGAAGTAAACTTTTTAAGGTCTTTTGGGAGCTAACGGCGGCGGTTTTTTTGCTGTTGGAATTCATAGGAGCTTTGCGAAAATCAAGCAGGTGAACTTGAGCTTGTACGGAAAAAAGTTATAATCATGACGTTGAAGCTTGCATCGTTGGAATGCAACGAAAATTAATTCATTTTAATCACAACTCTTTTTCAGCTGCGTATTCTTGTTACAAATTAACGACCTCAATTTGAAGAAAAAAAAAGACTTTGGGCAGAGGTATTAAAAAATCTGTATATATCTATATATCTATATATATATATATATATATATATATATGTATATAAAATACGCCCCGTTCAAAATTCAATATTGGTGCTATTATACCTACGAAAATAGTTATAACAGTACTTCCACAGCTGTTTCAACGATACTTTATAAGTTCACGTTTACATTTTCACTGAAACGTAAAAAATATTCGAAAGCTGAACGAAAACAATTTCAACGCGTAGGATGCCAATTATTTAGGCTGGACCAAAAAAAGTACGCACCCAAAGAAAAAACGATAATATGTCATCACATTGCGCATCTAATATTTTGTTTGACCTCCTTTTGCTTCAATAACAGCTTGTAAACGCCGAGGCATACTTTCTACAAGATTGTGAATTTGCTGTTCGTCGATATTGTCCCACGTCTCCCGCGAAGCATCAAAGAGCTTAGGATTGTTTGTTACGTCGCCCTTATTAACATTTTGGTCCAAAATAGACCACAGATTTTCTATAGAATTTGAAGGTAGCGATTGTGCTGGCCAATCCAAAAGTTTTATCTGCGAAGAACGGAAAAAGGCCGATGATTTTTGAGCCGCATGTTTAGGATCGTTGTCTTGTTGAAAGATGAATTCATCCTGCAGACCGATCTTTAGCAGTCATTCCTCCTGATTTTCGTTTATGATATCAATGTAAAGATCGGCGGTCATAATACCGTTGTTTGGAACCAAATTTCCCCCTTCCTGACCACGCAAAACATCCCCACACTAAAAATCTTGCCCCTCCGTGTTTGACAGTCTTGAATATTTTTTTCAAGAAGCTGTTCTCCGGGCTCAATCCAAACGCGTGATCGTCGTTTATGCCCAAATAAGTCAAACTTGCTCTCGTCACTCCGAATAACTTTTTTTCAAAACGTAATCGGCTTATTCACGTATTTTTTTTGCAAACTAGAGGCGCTTGATTTTATTTGCTGTGGGAATTAGAGGGCGACGTTGTGCAAAACTATTTTTTAAGCCTACTCCTCGAAGTCTCCTACGGACTGTTCGGTCGGAAATGTTCAGGCCTCTATTTTCGAGAATTACACGGCTAGTAATCGTCGGATCTTTCTTTACCTCCATGATCATTTTGCGATCGTCCAATGCAGTTGTTTTTCTTTTTCTACCTCGTCCATTTTTATCACCAACTATACTTAATTCCTTTAACTTATCGCACCTTCACTTGTGCCATATTTTCGATCAATTTCTCAATTAGAATTATCTTTTTTGGGCTTTAATTGCCAGTTCTCGCATTTGAATTGAAATTTTCAGCATCGCGGATTTGCTGCTACCGTACTCGAACACAGAAAATCGATAACTGGCCGAAAAATCCTCAAATCTATGTTTACATTCCCTTCTCCTTCTTAAGCTTCGTAATGGGAGAAAATCGCTTTGTTGTCATTGATGAGAATATATAAACCTTGGATGTGTACTTTTTGTCCAGCATATAACAGGCACTCTTCGCGCTGAAATCATTCTCTTTCTGGTTTCGAATATTTGTAACATTGTTTCAACGGCAGCGTAAAGGCAAAACAATGAACTTTCGTCGTGACTGTTCAAGGTCTGGTTTATTGATGATATTTGGAATGAGAATAGCACATAGGTGGAAGTTGAACGGTGCGCACTTATATATATATATATACATAAGTATTAGAGTATTCCATATGAAATCGAACGGTCAAAAACCCGACCACTTCCAAAAATTCTGAATTTCGACTATCATTTTGTACTCAATAAAAGACTTGGACCGATTTTTTTCGAGTATTTTTGGCTGTTGGAGTCAATGTTGAAAAAGTTGATTTTTTTTTTTCGAATGGGTTTTGCTCGAAAATTAAGCGATTTGCGAGAGAAAAAAAAGTCACGAACATAAAAGTTGCTGCTTCAAACGAACTTTCGAGGTCAATTTTTTTTCAAATTGTTAAAAGTGATTTCGGTTGAAATATCATCGAAAATAAACGAAAATAATTTTTTTCGTCTATCGCGTCACGTTTTTTTTTTCAGTTGAAATTTTTACACAATATTCCCTAACAGTACCCAAAAACGTCGAATTTTTTTCAGAATGGGCCTAAGTAACGCTCCAAAGTTGCACTCGACTGAATGAGAATAGTCCATAAAAAAAAGTACAATTTTCGCGTAATTTTACCTATATTCGGGGACTCAAAAGACTAAACAAAACAAACAAAAAACGTTCAGAAACAACTATAGCGCCTGCGTATACAGCAATTTTGGCTTCAAAAAATTGTAAATCAAATAATTATAGCTAGAGTTATGATTCCGGTCATGTCGAGAAAAGTCGATTCCAGAAAAACGCGATTTCAAGTTTTGGTATACGCAAATCGCTTTCTGCTCTCACCAAATCGTCTCTGTAACTTGGTCACTTTTCTATATTTAAAAATAACATTTTTTCACATATTGTTGAACACACACACACGCGCGCGCGCGCGCGCGCTTTGATAAAATGTAAAAACAATCGATCTTTTTGACCCGCCACAGTGGTGTCCCGCCTTAAATGTGGGACAATGCTTCATCGTCGCACGAATTTTATGAATTTCACTGCGTTTTAGAGCTGTCGTTGCCACATTGACGATTTTCCGAAACCCTCTTGTTCGATTCTCGTTCCTAGATTCGTCCAATTGCAACATACGACTATAGCGGGGGACAGTACCGAGTACGAGAACGCTCGCGATGCTTCTTTTTCGACAACGCACAACGCTAAATCCGCGCCGCCTTTGGATTTATTCATTGAGGCTGACTAGCTGGCAACATTGCCTGTATTTTTTAACGAACAAGTGTGAATGCATGATACGCGGCGTAGAATAAATATCGTGCAGCGATATCAGATACGCGCCGATGCTGTCAATAGTCGCGACCTATATAGTGCCTTTTTTCGATGTTGAGAAGCACCACCGTCTTTGTCACGCCTCATCAGCACCGGATCCATAAAAAGAGGCTCAGTGGAGTCATTTTTGAAGCATGGTGTTTTCAAGCGGTCATCATTGACCGCGCCACGAACGACCATCTGTCAAAATTCCGCACGCGTGCTAGCCAAACAGAGCTTTCGCGGCTCTCCGCATCTTGCACACCGAGATAGGATGATACAAGCACATTCATTATGTCCGTCTACGCGCTTAACCGTTCTCATTCCGCCTCGTTCCTCCCCCTACTTCGCCTCCTCATCATTCTCCTCCTACATAGCTAATGCTGTCTAAGTAGCACGTATTCTCAAATTGATAACTCGATGTGTAAGGGTACAATGCTACTTGGCTGTGTTCGCGTGCATCGTCATCTCGTGTCACTAAATTGGCAGTGAATTCAGCTATGCGAGTTCATTAACCCCCAGGGTCGACACGGCTCAACGATGCGGCGGCAACTTCATTGATGCCGCAAATAAAAGAAAAAACTCTCATCTGGTCTGTGGATTTCCATAGGAAGAACGTCAAGAACATTTCTTAGGATACGTTTTTTAAATGTATTAATATTTTTCAAATTTACTCAGTTATATTGGCACAAGTTCCACTCGGCTGTAAGGTTAAGCTCGCTCAGGCTCGGGTGGGGGGGGCGGGGGCACTCCCGGCTTGACCGGACACTTTCGGACCTCGTGCTTTGATTTTCCATACTTGTTTATTTAATTCGAAGTTGGCTGTTGGTGCAGAAGAGAGTGCCGTTTCAACTTCACGCTCGGGTATTATGAAAGTAGCGCTAATGGGTTGCTACGCGGGCTCGAAACGAGCGGCGAACCGACCCAGCTACGCATAGCTCGCGGAAGCCTTGCTACAATGGCGATCGCGACCACTGCTGTTTCGCGGTGTGCATTTTGTTTGCACTGAAAACGAGAATTTCTCTTTTGTTACTCGGGGTAGTGATCGGGGGGGGGGGGGGGGGGGGGGGCATTCGCCGGCGGCCTCCTCTGCGACGACACGGTAAATTTAACATGACGGTACAACGCTCTCGTTCTCGGCCACGATACAATGTGGCGTCGTCGTCGTCGTCGTCGTCGTCGTCGTCATCGGCGTCGTCCCCGCCTCGGTCTGCATGCGGCAATTCCACCACATGGGCCTCGCACAGGTGAAAATGCTCTGCGACGCGATAGTTGAACCGCCCGACGCTAGGCGGCCGTGCGACCGAACCTCTCGCGCAAGACCAACCGCCCATCCGCACCTATAAAGCGATTCCGACTCCCACGCTACTCGTAATCTCAGCTTGATCTTGGAAATGTGGAAAATGTGTAAATTTAAGAGGAAAAAACAGACAGCGAGCATCGAGAGAATGGTGCAGTTGAAATTGATCGAACGGAAGAATTCAAAGTGACCGCGTGCAATTTTCCAATCGCCAACTTTACCGCGCGTTGCCGCAAATATTAAAGACGCTTTGTGGTTTACTAGGTAAATTGGTGACTTTAGCCGTGTTTGTAAAATCCAACCGGAAGGTTCGCTCGTCGCAATGATAATTCATAGACGTGCGAAACGAGCTCGCAAAATTCCAACTGCACTTGTAATGCAAATTCCGATCACGAATAAACCCACATCTTCGGATTGGATTCATACTGATTTTGATACGTGAGGGGATTAAACGATGAGGGGGCGCGGGACTCTGTACCGATTAGCGTTCGCGTCGATACGTGCGCGCGGCTGCTACGTCCATCCGTTGGCTTCAGTCTTACATAGAGGAAGCGTTGTTTCCTTTCACGGTGCACGCTTCTCATTCCGGAGTGCCTGTTAATCCGAGACGAAAAAAAAGGGGAAAAGAAACCGTGTCGCGAACATATAGCGAACGTTCTGGATACAAAGAGACCTGTACACTGTCCGGGAGTAGGCGCTTTATTTTTTTTTTTTTCTATTATGCACGCAGGAACGCCCGTTGAAAAAGTCCGGCAAGGTTGCCGGCTAATCAGGCTCGGCGAATTAATCCAGTCACCGAATTCAGCGTTGTTCCTTGTAGATTAAGGGTCGCGAGCGTTCTCGTACTCGGTGCTGCTGCTGCTGCTGCTGCTGCTGCTGCTGCTGCTGCTGCTGCTGCTGCTGCTGCTGCTGCTGCTGCTACTGCTGCTAGTCGTATATCGCAATTGGACGAATCTAAGAACAAGTATCGAGCAAGGGCTTTCCGGACATTTCGAGGATTAAAATGATATCGGAAGAAGAAGTCGCGATTACCCGAAGCGCGGCTCACAAGGAACATCACTTTGGTGTCCTCCTCCGATTTTGTTGAAACTTTTTTATGTGGAAGAGTATGAAAAACCAAGACACCCGTAATTTCTGTTCTATGCGGAAAAACGGTTTTTAGAGATGAAACGCACCTTAAAAAAGGGGGATGTTTTTCGTTTTTCGTCGATAAGGTTTGAACGGTACGAGATATAAACAAAAATTCAAATCGCAACAATGTTTATTTTTTCGTGTACGGTACATTGGAGATGAGAACGATAACGTTATCGACGAAAAACTAAAAACACCCCTATTTTCGAGGGTGCGTTTCACCCCTTAAAAGCGTTTTTCCGCCGATAACAAAAAATACGTGTCTCTTGGTTGTTTTTGATACTCTTTCGCATAAAAAATGTATCAAAAAAATCTAAGGAAGACACCAAAGTGATGTTCCTTGTCAGTGAGAATTCCGTAGTGAACCGGGCAGTAGTTGGTCTGCGGGCATCCTGACTCATTCCGAGTCAATATTAGTTAGCCACCATCGCGATGAGGCGCAACAGGGATATTCAATAATGTACATACACCGGCCCGTGTACTCTTTTGCCTGGCTCCCCAGTGCACGTAACGCTACAAGCTCTGGTTCGATTAAATTTCAAGCAAACGCCGAGGCACAATTTCTTGTTTTCCGCTCTCGCTTAATTCGTTTAAATCGTCTTACATTGCGACTACACACGGAAGAACCTAGTTGGCCGGATTAAAGGGACGAAATGGTGGGTGGGGCTTTCCGACAGCACACAACCACTTGTGTTTGTTCTGCCTCGAGAGCGCGGAATTCGCAGCTGACGACCTGACCTGACCTGACCTGACCTGACCGCGCCCCCCCCCCCCTTCTCGTTGCAGAATGTCGACCACAAAATGAAATTTCGCTCAAAGAAGGGACAATTACCGTTTATCGAGCTCAACGGCGAAGAAATTTCCGACAGCAAAATCATCATTCGCGAACTCAGCCAAAAATTCGACAAGGACTTGGACGCCGGACTCACGACGGAACAAAAAAGCGTTTCTCACGCAATGATATCGATGATCGAGAATCATCTCATCTGGGTGATCAATTGTTGGCGCACGAAGAACATGGACTTGGTGTTCAAGGGGTACAAGGTCAATCTGCAGCACGCCCTGGGAACACGTATACCTGAACGTCTTCTCAACTTTTTCTTCAAATTCACTTTTGGCCGAAAAGTAAGTCCACTGGATGATTCTTGTGTGTGTGTGTGTGTGTCTCTGTGATTGGAAAACGTGTACGAGCGATCGATCGAAATGTTGAATGTGAATTTTTGTTACTCTTTAACAGGGCGCCAGGAAAGTTAAGGCTCAGGGTATGGGAGTTCATACACCGGACGAGGTTGCTCAATTTGGCTGCGATGATCTCAAGGTCCTCTGCGATATGCTTTCCGATAAGCCTTTCTTCTTCGGCGACGAGCCAACTGCGGTGAGCCGAGCTTCGTTATCGTACATCATTAAGTTTTATTCGAAAATTTGTATTGCGACCAATTCCGGCTTAGCTGCTGCCAGAAATATCGACAAGCTGGTACGCCGCGCGTATCGTGTATTCCATTTTTACAACATTTTCAAATTAATCACTTCGCTCGGAGAGAACAACAAGACAACAATGTACCAATGTTGCCACGCGTTGCTTTCAACAAGCTGCTGTTTCGTTTTTGGGCTTAGGCTCTTGTTACAACTCGAAAAATCAGGCTTCTTTGGAAGTTTCGGCTTTGCTTGAAACTTTCAACGAATACGTAAGATCATTGAAAAATCCTTTGGATATTTATTTGTATGCACGTTAACAAAGTTGCGTAGCAAATTTCATTTAACAAATTCATCAATAACTCAAAAAGGTATAAAGAGTCTCGCAAAAAACCTTTGAACGCGAAGGGCGGGGGGGGGGGGGCGCGCTCAACGGTATACTTGATTTTGACTGATTTTTTTGAAAATCACTTTTTTAAACTTGACTGGGCTTTTTTATTAGCATCTTACGATCATAAACAAAACAAAGAAATGTTTCGATTTTTTTTGCCGTCTTTGCTTTTCTTCGATTTTTCGAGGAAAAATGACACTAACATGATCGTTATCAGCTAAAAAAAAAAAAAAAAAAAAAAAAAGTCCGTGAAGACAAAATGACTATTACCCTGAACAGGTGCACGAAATTTCAAGTCAATCCGATCGTCGGATGTCGAATTATCGCCTACACCCCGTTTTGCAAAAAGAGTTTCGGCAAATAAAACGCGTTTAAAGTTTGACCAGCAGTTATATCGTTGAAGCTAAACGTATGGCTTGAATTTGAAGGGCTCTTTGTGTTCTTCCTCTTTGAACCGGTCATAGATTCGTTTTTCGTGCGAGTTACGTGTACGGGGCGCATTTTTCTCGAACTAGAACTAGAATCTCTAGAACAACTACAGCTTTCATTAGACTTTTAAATAGTTGCCTATAAAACCGAGTGTGATTGGCCTTTCCTGTAGCCGCGAGTCCACCGTTCTGGCTTCCGTACATACATTCAGGTCACGAGCACACTACTTCACTTGTTATGCGAAACGCGTTGCTTTGCACCGGTCGACTGGTGCGCGGCTAGTACACAAAATCAATGGTCAAATCAATTTTGCAATTTTGCTGCACAATATTGACGTTCTCCAGGAAGCTTTTTCCTTTTATTCTAACGCTTCTCAAGCCCGCGCACCGCTTTACCAATCTTGCCAATATTCTTTTGCCCCAACGTGAACAAGCATCGAAAGCACACGAGCGGAGAGTAGTCATTTTGAAAATTAATCGATCGCGTTTTCATTCTCGCGTTTATTCACGGGGTGTTGTCGAATCTTGTTTCAGTTGGACGTCGTCGCGTTCGCCCATCTCGCGCAAATCCTCTACATCGAGAAGGACACCCCCTACTCACTGCGCGATTACATGCAGGACAATTGTCCCAATCTCGTTGGACACTGTTCGCGAATGAAGGAACGATGCTTCCCCGACTGGGACGACATCTGCACGAGCCTCGAAATGAACACCCATTTGCCCAATCCGGAGAAGATCGAAGCGACGAAAGAGACCAGCAAGGAGGAAACCAAGGAGACCAAGGACGAGAAAGAGGGCGACAAGGAGAAGGCAGAGAAGGAGGAAAAAGAGGCAGAGAAAGATAAGGAACTCGACGAGAACAAGGAAAAGGATGCAAAATAAATTTCGTTCGTCATTCTTAAGGGAACGAAAAGAAAAACAAACAAACGCCCCCCCCCCCCCCCCCCCCCCCCACACACACCAATTATTGTTTCTTCGTGGCGGCAACTGAGGAGGAGGAGGTCAAGGGAAAAAAAGCTTTCTCGCGAATGAGAAAACAAAACGGTCGTCATTCGCGCGCGCGCGCGCGCGCGCGCGCGCGTCTCGCGCTGTCTTGCGTTGCTGACTCGTGAATTTTTCTTTCTTCGATTCCCGATGAGAAAATAAGATATACGTTTTTTCTCATCCTTTTTGAAATACGGAAATTCGACACGATCCGGACAAATAGTTGAAAGAAAAAGAATCGCCGAGTGGAAGAATATGAGACGAGAAAAGACGGGACGAATCATTTTTTCTTTTTTCTATACAAATACGCGCTCCGTGTATTCCATCGTTTTTATTTTTATTTTTCATACCGTTGCTGTTAAGAATGTGAGAGACTTTGGTTCGTTCGATTGAAAAAGACACTCGGCAGAATGAATCAAAAAGCTTTTTCGTTCGGAATAGCACGAATTTCAATAAATCGCTATGGCCTCTCTCTCTCTCTCTCTCTCTCTCTCTCTCTCTCTCTCTCTCTCTCTCGTTGTTGGTACTGAAGAGAGGCGCGAGGTTCATTTTTAAAGATACAGCGTAACGAAAATTATCGACAGATTTGGAAACTTGTTTTAATAATCCTTTTTACGACTGCGAAAACAAGGCTAGGATATTTGATACACTCGACGCGAACGGTTTTTTTTTATCTTCAGGAAAATCGACCATGTTTCTTATTTTCAACGACGCAAACGGACATTTGACATGTTTGAAAGTAAGCAACGCCTCGTTGTTGCCCGCCGGTGCAACAGCGTCGAGTAATTTTGTTCGTATATATAAGAATAAAGCAGGCACTGGAAGTGGGGATACGTCAGAAAGCGAGAGAGCTTTCGTGCACTCGGATGCGACGAATAAAGTAACAACGTGTACGACTCGAAAGGGAAAGTTCAGTGGAGTATAATGTTGCTATAGATGAAAGAAAAATCAAGGTTGGAACGAGATGAAAAAAAGGCGTCAACGAACAATCGCGGACTGACGCCTCGATCTAAGCTGAACGAGGAGGAATAAAAGAAACAGAGATGATTGCGATTCTTCTTCGTTTTAAAGTGTGAATACCGTTCTGTTGATCGGTCGTGTTTTCTAGGGCTATTCCATAAGTCATTAGAGCCATAAGTGTATGCAATATATGTGAAATGCAATAGGGCTATGCGGACGAGACCATTACTCCTACCACACACACACACACACACACACACACACACACACACACACACACACACACACAGGCAAGAACACGAGAGAAGAAATACTAAGGGGTGCGCAATAAACTTTGTTCCATTCGGGGAGAAAGAAAAATATTTTGAAACGTCCGGAAGACACACACGTTTCTAAAAATATCATCTCTCAGGATTATTCGCACCATTTTTCCTTCGACGAAACGAATATGTCGATCTTTTTCCAATTTGTCTTTTCGCCTCGGCTCGTGCAATTGTTATCGCAGCAAGGGCCGAGGGTAGCCGAAGGAGAAACAAAGCATCGATGAAATAGAAGACGAACCGCGGACCGGTTCGCCCGGCTATAACGAATTACGAAAACAAAAAAAGGAAACCCTCGTTTCGTCCCGAGCCAAAAAGTGCCCACCCGTGAACATAATTTACAAAGGTACCAATGGCAGGTACACGCTACTACACGCAAAGGTACGAACGTAACGAGGGTTGGAAGAAAGTGTTTTTTTTTTTTTTTTTTTATTGTTTTTTATTAATTTTTTTAACACAGATATATATACACATATGATTTTTGTCGTTTGTGGTTATTAAAATCATACACGAATGAAGAAATGTCTCACAGTGATCGTGTCTGTAGCGTAATAACTAAAACGATATTATAAATGGCGAGTGACAATTTCCATGACGATTATACGAAAACAAGGAAACAATGAGGGACATGAAGGATGTACGTTGGTACAATTTTTTGTTCGAGTGGAAAAACGATCGCGAGAGCCCCCAAAGGTCATTATAAGCGATCGAGCGAAAACGGTGGAGATATTGCGTGGACATTTTATTAAATTAACGTTTCCTTCGCCCTAGTCCATTTTTAGCTATCCGAATCGCCGGATCGAAGATTTATACGTACGATCTTTTTGCTTTTATCTTTCTTAACGCTCTCTCTTTTTCTTTACAATCGAACTAACAATTGAAATTGTGATATCGACACACGCGCACACACACATACACACGTACACGACGCAAGACGGCGATTTTGAAAACCAGCCAACTGCCAGCGACAATCCTCATCGCGATTACGTTCGATTTCTGCTTTCCAGGTTATGCGTAACGTATGTCATCATTAAGCGTCATGGCGAAATTTTCAAATCCATTCTCGATCGTTGTCATCTATACGTATGAACTTTGAATATTTCCAAAGATTTTTCTTTCCTTTGGGTTTCTTTTTTTTTTTTTCAAATACGTTACAAAATCAACCGTCACGATGATAATTAGTAAGTTTGTAGGAAAAGGAAGTCGAAGGCCTAAGAGTTTTTCAGTCATTGTCTACAATGCGCGGTAATTGATAGGACTTTTTGCTCTGTTGGTATAGCGAAATGTGTTGATTATTAGAATATCGCGTGAAAGAATGAGCAATTAGGAAAAGCGAGAGAGAGAGAGAGAGAGAGAGAGAGAGAGAGAGATCTTGGACCAGCCGCACGCAACGATTCGCCAAAGCTCGAAAGCGTGTAATGAAATTTGTTTTAAAGGAAAGCGGCGGAAATAAAGTTAACATTAAAAGAAATAGACTAAGGAAACATAAAGCATTTATTACGTAGAAAGTCATTCTCACATTAGCGAGGAACAATGTGTTGTTTTTTAAAATTTGTCTCGTTTTCGTAACATTATACAAATTAAACGAAATGATTCGACAAGCGTTTAATCCGATGCGCACGCGTAGCCCCACATACCATTCTACTTCGTATCGACCTACGCAATTTCTTTAAAATAACAATTTTTTTATTATCATTAGATTTATCATCATAAATATGCCATACGTAAGTTTGTACGTGGATTTTATATCTGAAAATACCTAACATCTTAAACACATATGCGAATAACGGGAAGAGGAAAAAAATTAAAAGAAAAGTAAACGACAAAAGAACGCAAAGAAAATAAAAAATAAACGAAACCACACAAGATATAAGAAAACTTTGTAGGAAACGAATCGATTTTACCCTGATGTTAATATGACAATTGTTTGCATGTGAATTATGAAGAAAAAGGAAAAAAATATGAAATAAATCATTTCCATGATAAAGTATCGGAAGTAAAAAAATCTTTCGACTTGTTGTTTTTTTGTTTTTTAATTGTTTTTACTTCTCACCTGCGTTTCGTGGCGTTTTTTGTTTTGTTTTCAGGATTGTACGGGCAAGTATCTTTGGCCGTTCGGCATGAGGGGAGTTTTGTTGGTTTGTTTTGTCGACTAGGAAAGATGGACTCGAGAGTGTTATTGCCTCAATAGCGAGCGCCATAAGAAACGAGCGCTAGAGATATGCGATGATAAAAACGTTTGGTCGTTTATTGTTTTCTACGCACGCGAACAGAATAAGCGCGGTCGAGTCGAAGTTGCACGCAGTGGCGTCGTCGGCGGCGGCGGCGGCGGCGGCGGCGGCGGCGGCGGCACGCGCTAACAGGTCGGAGGGTACTCGGTGAATTCTATGAGGTACCTGGCTGTTATTACCGGAGTACCATCTCCCATCGCTATGTCGAACTCGTATGCGCCGCATTCGAGAGGGGGTTGGAAATTCAGCCGTAGAGGTCCGAGCGGCTCGGTGATGGTGTAATTACCCTGGATCGCGATAAAAGATAAGAAAAATTCGTGGTAAATCGGGCTTGAATGTCCTATTTACCGTAAATACAACGAGGCGAGAATTGAGGGGGCAAAAAAGTCGTCTCTCTCTCTCTCTCTCTCTCGAGAGAGAGAGAGAGAGAGCAGTGAATGCCTCGATGAAGTTTCCGGTGGAAAGCGAAAAGACCAAAGAGCAGGGTTTGCTGCTGTGCTCGCTCTCTCTCTCTCTCTCTCTCTCGTGCAAACACGATGCACACTCCGTGCAACGGGGCGTTAAAAGTTTGGGATCAGAGGGGGATAATCTCGGGCTCGATGGAGAGAGGTATGTCAATGGAGGATGATGAATTGTACCGGTTCGAAGCCGCAAGACCCGTCGGGGAACCAATCCATACGAAGAACCTGGCCTATGATATCCGCCCAACTGCCATCGTTGAGCTCCACGCAGACATCGATGAAGTGGTAAAAATCAAACTCCTTGACGACCGAGGCCCCTTTATCCTTGGTTGTCGTAACAACGTCGCCGCTTATCTGACTCGTCGCACAGAGAGACGAAAAAATAAAACGGTTTAAATCGCGGCCAAACACCCGATGGCTCGCGCGCGCGCGACGATATTCCACTTGGTTCGACTTGTAATTTTTTTCAAAAAACACCAAATGTCGAACTCTACGATATTCGGAAGAATTAATCGTGTCCACGTTGATTATTGGGAGTTATTTACTTACGGAAAATTCGTCTTCGTCGATTCCCTCGTACCACGTGATGGTCTGCGACGACTCCAACGGCGTGGCCGTGGCGACGAACGGTTGATTGTCATCGATCACCACATCCGTTCTGTGAATGATTACTTCCCATTCGTACGAGGCGGCCTGTACGCGCAAAATACCTCATTCGAATCATTTTAATCGATAAAACGATATCACGATTGTTAGATCGGAGTCCCCATTGAGGTCCACATTTTACCCGCTCAATTCCTCCTGCGAGGAAAAAAATGGAGATCAGCGAGGAGAATAACATTGCTAGAGAGTTCAAAGTGTACGCGAGTCGATGAAAACGGGACAAACGCCTCTGCGAATACGACTGGTATACTGGTCCTTCGTCCGCGTTAGCCTTTTTTTATACGTCGACCCACTCGACTTTTCAAATAATATTCGATAAATAGCAGCTGTTCGAGCGCACCTATGTATTACGGGCTATTCTATACTTGTTGCTCGACCATTACTACCTCCAATTATTATTATCGCCTCAATTGGGGGGGGGGGGGGGGGCGGGCTACTACCTTCTTTTTCTGCCGTTCTCGCTATAATTATCCACTACCAACATTTCCCTAAAACTAGTTGAATTTTTTCAATGTTTTTTAACGCAAAAATTCCGAAAAATCGGTCCATTTCGGAAGTTTCGCCCATATTACGTTCAAACGCTGATAACTTCGGAACTCATTGAGATATCGACAAATGTGTCACTGTATCATTTGCATTCGTCTTTAAGCATACTTTCGTTAAAAAATATGAAATAAATTATCAGTGTCAACGTTTTTTCTGCTTCTAAAGTGAAAACTATTGTTTCAAAAGATGATTGTCTTTTAATTTTTTTCAATAAATTCTCTAAAATAAGGTGACCCGTTCTATGCTTTTTAAGGATGTTGAGCCCCTATGAAACATGTTAATGTTTATTTCTTCAATAAATAGCTTCTTAATCGTCGTGAAATTTTTACACGACCTCCTCAATACTTTATGTAAAAACATACCAAATTTTCCAAATTCTATCATCATTATACTTCAACCTCCTTAGGGGTTGAAATAAAAAATGATAAGAAAATTCGGAAAGTTTGGTATGTTTTTGTATCAAGTATTTAAGAGGTCGTGGGAAAATTTCACGACGATTAGGAAGCTCGATATTGAAAAGTTAACATTTTGTTAAGAACAATTTTTTGAAGAAATAAAAAAAATTTATCAACAAAGTTCGTTTTGTTTCCGTTGCTTTCAGTATATTGTAGATATTACAAAATTGAGAGGTCAAAAAAAAACTTATTGCAAAGTTACGTCAGTTTCCGTAAGACAACATTTAATTTGTGAATGTTAATTGTTCAATAACGAGCTTCCTAATTGTCGTGAAATTTTTACACGACCTCTGAAATACTTCATAGAAAGACTTATTATCATTTGCGATTTGGGACTCAACATCCTTAAGACTAGTCGCATCGTGGACCCATTCTTCCGGCTATTTTTCCAAATTCAAAATCATTTTCTTTTTTTTTTGTTTTTTTCATTCTTTTTTTTTATAAAAAAGGCTATCATCTTGAAAAACACATTGTTTTCACTTTGGAAGCAAAAAAACGTTGACACTGATTATTGATCATTTTCTCATATTTTCTAACGAAAGTGTGCTTCGAAATGAAAAAAGAAGAAAAAAATCATACAGCGACATGTGTCGAGATCTCAATTAGTTCAGAAGTTATCAACGTTTCCAAAACTTTCGAAAATGACATCTTTCGGAAAATTATAACTCCTCAAAGAGAAGAGATAGAAATCGAAAGATTGGCGCGTATATTCCATTCACGGGATAAAATTTCACAAAAAAATCCGGAAAATAAAAAATGGTCGGGGTCACGGGGACTAGGTGAAATGGTGTGAAATGTCCCATAGATATTTTTCATTAAATCAGTTTCAAACCAGTTCAATTCACCGAACGATAGCCAAAAATAGCCTAGCATCCGGTGAATTCAACTGATTTTTCATGATATTCTTACTATTATAGTATTTGATAATGAAAAAGTCATTTTTTAAGGATCATTTTCAAGGAACGTTGGGATCACATAGAAGGCAATTATTGTGTCATCGAAAAATGTGCAAAATTTCAAATTCGGAATAGTTTTGTCGGATATAGGATTGTCAAATAGTCGGAATAGTTTTCCAATTATTTTGCACGAGATTCGCGAAAAAAGTGGCTTTCGCTATAAGAAACGGAGACTAAATTTTCAAGAGTTAAAAATGTTGTGATCAAATGACGTCGATTCATCTGTGGTTCCGGGGCCATAAAGTAGGCCTTCAGCTTTCTCGTGGAGTTTTTTTTTTGTCGCCCGTAAGCCAAAACCAAGAGTCTCTTCTCCCCCTTAATTGTGGTTCGCCCGTTTATACAATGCCTGTTGAATATTTTCCAGCGTGCAACGTTTAATGTGTTCGCTCGAAAAATATCGTGATAATTGGGGGCAATTTGAAATATGTTAAAGCCATTTTTTTTAAGTACACCATACGTGACAATAATAGCCCGAACTTGGAACGAGCTGCCGTTTTTCGATGACATTTAAGGTTAGGTTTTAAATAATATTAGCTTTTGTATCGTTAAGTGTTTCAAAAGCGTAAAATACTTCCTGCCTGCCACGAATGTATGCATCGAATATATATATATATATATATATGTTCGGCATACAAATGTTCAACTACAGTACAAATGTTCGGCTGCAGAGGTCACCCCCCGGTATGGCACATTTTCAATATGTGCTATTTTTAATATCTAATCGACATCGAGGTTTTTTTTCCGAGCGCCCAAAAAGTTGTTTCGTAATTTTTCTTAGCTCCACGCTAAATCGTGTTGCTTGCTAGACGCACAGGCAATATGAGGCATCAAAACAAGACTGGAAATTCCCGCGGTGATGGCCGGTCCCCGTGTCGATTTTGTTTTTTCGGCGTGATTATTTTAACGGAGGAAAAGCCATATCAACGTAAAAACTTTACTCAAAGATCTTTCGTGTCGTTTCGATTAATTATCAACCAATCGACTCAATAAATATGAAATATAAATGATACGTATGTGCCATGTCAACATATTATCACGGAAAAACCGGAAAGAAATATTTTTATCGCACGCGGCAACTCCTTGGATTCAACGGGCGAGCGGCAATTTACAGAGGCGCGGGTTCGTTGCTGCGAAAACAGGACAGCCTAGCTTCTTTTTTTTCTTTGCCCGAAATTGTTCGAATTTTTCAAATTCCAAATCAATCAATTTCCTCTTAACGGACATACAGGACAGTTTTCTCTCGTTCGAAAAAAAAAAATTTACACGACATTCCGTACGTTGGAGAAAGTGATTTTACACCGGAAACGGGCACCATGATGGCGACAATTTGCTCGAAAGTTAGTGCACAGTAGCGTTTACAACGAGTACAAATCTCGTACTCGTACTTCCAGAACTTCCCAGAAGCCACACTGTTCTCAAATACAGGGGAAAAGAAAAAACACACGCGCGCACACACACTGCAATATCCCACACAAAACGCACCCAGAATTTACGCCTATCCATCAGCCGAGCACACTTGTATAGTTGGGATGCTGACTGCAATTGTTAATCCCTATTCGAAATTGCTAAAAGCCGAACCTAATTCTCAAATACATGGAACAATAATACTAATAACACTATGATATCCCACACAGACTGCACATAGACCTCACGTCTATTCATCAGTAGATCAAACTTCCATGATTAAGATGCTGATAAACATTTTCAATAATTACGTTTAAATAGCTGGAAGCCAGAGCTCTTCTCGAATACATCAATATCTGGAACTCACGCCTATCCCCAACAGAGTCGATCACACTTGTAGAGTTGAGATGCTGATAAGAACTGTTAATAATTATTGCGAAATCGCTAAAAGCCAGAACTCTTCCAATGCATCGAACTATAATATCCCACTATAAGTACGTACACAGCACTCACGCCTATACATCGGCGTACATTTCTATGGAAAGATGGGAAAAAATATTTAATTACCTTTTTTGTCGTTGATGTAAAATCACCGGAACTATTGCTAATAAGCATGCGGAACTATAGAACTTAACTGCATGGAGATGTAGTACGAGGGGAGCGCCCTGTGCTTATTGCATGGAGCCGCGATTGACACACTCTTACGAACGGTTAGCTATCAGATAATCGTCATATCAAACGTACGTTTTCCAACTATTTTTATACATCTATTTGCAAGAATATGCATTTTTCAACACTCACCGCGATTACATAAAATGTTTTCATTACTTTGTATGATTTTCTGGAACTTGGTCTCGCTCGATTAACACGAGATGAATTGGCAACGTCGTAAATCGTCGTTTAAAATAATCCTCAGATTATGGCAAAAGTTTCGCGAAGATAGGGACAGACGCGCGCCCCATCCGTAACTTCAATATCGCGGCCCAAAAATGAATGAATCGGTCCGAGAAAAAAAAATTCGCCGGAAAGAAAAAGTGGTGGCCAAAGCTGTCTATAATCCGGAGAGAATAAAAAATTGAAATAATTGGTCGATATTGAAAAAAAAAAAACAAAAAAAATGACGCATGAAAAAAGTTCCGTTTCATTTCGTATTTGCCTAGAAATTTCGAAAAAATTATCATTTCTTGACATAGTTTTTCAAATCAATATCAAGTAATTATTAATAATTGAGAATAAGAACGAATAATATCCGTTGTTGATTATCCTCAGCGAGTAGTTTGTGGTTCCGGGGCATAATTACCAAATACGGATAAGGTAGTACCATTTGTCGTGTCTACAACGTTGCCATGATTGCACAGCCTAATATTTTTGTGTTTGATTATCGCGCTAATTCGCTATTGAAAACACAAATAATTTTCTAACGGTATCGCGAATCCTCACTTTCTCGGTACCGCGGGTTAGTGCGATGATAATTGGTCGATACCGTACCAATTTTTTCAAGTTCCATTGTGTAACATTTACTCAACAGATATTAATAATGCAATGAAAAAAAGATCGGGGCTTTGCCATAAGCGTAATCAGCCCACGAAATACGTCGAGTTTCCGGCTTTTTCTCTAAAAAAAAAAAAAAAACGGTACTGCCGATCTTCTGGTAAGGGATTATAAAATTTCAGCTCGATGGTAGCATTTCGCCCTAAGTAATCCCATACAACTTTGATTTTCATATGCTGGCAAAGGCTCTGCCAACTCTGTCCCTTTGCCGAAACGCGCCGCCAGGAGCACCGCGAGGCACCACCAGTCGGACACACTTATCACGATTCGTATATTCATCGCTTGAGAGCTGTAGGTAATGTGACGCATTTTTTTCCCTTCCTTTTGATCCATCAAAGCACCGCTTCTTCCGCAGATCGCCTAAAAACCTAACCACCCTCTGCGTCCCTACTACTGAAGCGCCGTTTTTTTTCCATACAATTTTCTTTCGTATACAAACCTCAAAACCTCATTACGATTGCATTTTTAGTATACTCAAACAAAAATGCCAACAATCGTCTTATTTTTCGACGAGCTACATAGATGTAACAGGCCTTAAGGCCATGTGTCACACCGACCGAGCGGCCACGAGAGCGAGAGAGATAGCTGATTTTCAGATTCCCAGTGTTCTCCTAAATGGTTGATATTTTTTGGAAAAAAGAAAAGCAACACCTTTCGCTCTTTTGAACGACGAACAACGTCTTTTTCTTCGTTTGCCCGGAATATGATTCGTCTGAGAGAGAACTTGGCACTAGGATTTTTACCGAGCGGACGTGTCACCCATGTCCTTAATTCAAGGGCAATCTGCTCCCGCTGTATATGCCGGAATAGGCTTTGCGTGCCGCAACGAGCTCCGGTATATAGGGGAGAGGGGGGAGACATCTTTTTCGAAAAGCGGCGGTCCCCTTCAATCACCTCGAAAGCAGTTATCGACGAGCTGATAAAAAAAAAAAAAAAAAAAAAAAAAAAAAAAAAAAAAAAAAAAAAAAAAAAGAGATTTGAGCCTTTCTCGCGCTCGGATGAACCATTGACTAAAATGGATAAAGCCATTTTTAACTTTTCTTATTTTGCTCGATTCTGTAGTAGAGAAGGTGCGCGGCGGCGGCGGCGGCGGCGGCGGCGGCGCCAGGGCATTTATTATATTTTTGTTTCAGTGTTCCTCGCAACGACGCCCGAGCACCGTGCTCCGTACGATTGGAATAACGTATTTCCGGGTCAGCCGGACGTTCTTCTGTTCGAAGAGCAGGAATCGACCACCACTCCCGGTAACCTCCCTCTCGCTCCCAGTCTCTTCCAGTTCCAGATCCGAGTCTCGCAATCGCGACAACATCTGACAAAATAAAACGTGTACACGCGCGCTCGAGCGAACGTAGATCCAAACGCAGAGCGACGGGCGGAGGGAGGGCCTCACCTCGTCGCGCTCTTTGCATGCTCCGAGCGCGTAGATACCCAAGTCGCGTTTCATCCCTTCACCCTTGAGATCAATGCCGAGAAGAAGAACGAGGCTGAAGGAAGCTTCGGTGGCGAAGGAGGCGACGCGTTCCAGAGCACCGGGCCATTTCATCAATTCCTGCGACAAAAACGTTCAAGAGTAAAAGAGAGCCAATCCCCCCACCCCCCTTCCAAATTTTACCGAGTGGGAATTAAGAAAAACACGTAAAGTACTTGGACGAGCATAGGAAAGACCGGTATAGCCACGTCCTCGACGACTTTTAGATCCTTTGCGAGCAGATCTTCTACCGTCAAACCCGTAATGTCCGTTTTGGCTGCTAAAATTTGCTTATAAATTTCGTCCCTCGGTCTTGTTGAAAGTTCATCATCATCATCGTCGTCGCCGTCGTCGTCGTCGTCGTCGGCGTGGAGGTTATCCCGCTGCTCGGATATTTCGAGACGCGCCATCATCTCGTGGTCCAGAGCCACGGCTCTTCCGGCTTCGGGGGATAAGTTATGCGTATCCAACAGTATCGTCCCTGCGCGAAAGAACCACAAGTTTTTCTCCATATTACGAGCTCGATGGATAGTCGCACAGAGATTGCGGGGCAAATTGCGATACCAGCCTCGGAGCAGAGAGCGTATCCGAGGGTCCAATATTTCCGGCCTCTCGGTCAATAGACGATTCGCCACGAGACTCGCGCAACTCCCCACCGGCTCCAGGGTGATTTTCACCTTGGCGGGCCACGACCAAATCGGATCTCGGGGCCTGTGATCGATTATCTCAACCACGCGATTGACCAATTCCGCCGCCTCCTCGCTCCTGCTAACCACGTGATGATCGACCAGCGTGAGCTCCAACTTTTTCGCCCCCGCGAGAGCCCCGAGATCGATCTGGTTTCTGCCACGCGAATAAATAGTCATTAATTCGCCAAATTGTCGTTACACGTATCTTTACCTGAACGTTAACGAACCGGCGGTAATTCCATATTTTCCGAGAAACCAGACAACCTCCGTTTTTATACGAAATTCCTTCTCCGTTGTATTCATCACGGCGAAAACCGCTACTTTGCCTTTATCATCCGAGCTCTCGAGTTCACGGTACAGGCGGTATCCTTCGACGAGAGCACATACCGCAGAGTCCAAATCGCACGTCTGATTACCCAGTACGACTTTCACTCGCTCGTACGCCGTCGGGTCCTTCTGCAAATATATACATATTTATATTTCTCTACAAGACGCGGCTTTGAAAGCAGTCACATCGCGTAACCTTCGCCGACATACAACTTTGCGCAAACAAACTCCATAATACTCGTTATCGATGGAAAAGCTCCCTGTACATTGTCCAACTGCCTCTTTTCGCCAAGCCCACAGCAGCGTGGCAAACGTACAAATGCAAAGAGGATTAAACTCCTCGATGTCGAGGTTATTCCATGCCGCTTTCGGAATTCATTATTTTTATTCGATATAGCGTCTCGTGTATGTTTCATCCATTCGACGTACTTGTGGGTCGTAAGTTACAGTTTGACCTAGCCTTAGAGCCGACGGCCCACCGCTGCACTTTTTCGACTCTTTGTTTCGTTAAGGTTGTTATCTAGGACGGTAACCGGTTCAAATACCATAGAGCAGATATTTTTTTCAGAACCCGTCCGTCGATCATCCTGTGCCTCGGCTTGGGTACGAACCAGAGTGGCGTTTCTTAGACAACAAACCTGAACAAGCCCAAACAAACTCGACGCATTGCATGGGCTAATTACATAACGATTGTGAAAAACGCCCGATAACTTTTCAGTACATTATTTATTTCTGCTCAAAAGATGCTATCGCGGAGTTGGACAAAATAGGTACGTGGTAATAAATATTCGCAGCAACGTTATAAAATCATTAATGTTTTCAACTGTGAATTTGTGCTAAAATCGAGCGCACAAATATCTAAGACTGTGCAAACTGGGAACGTACGGTAATTGTGCCCGGTAGACCTCAAACTACTTGTTCGGGATAATTAACGAGGAACATTATTTCTTATTCTTGTTACCTTAATTAGTGATAAAATACTCAATATTCATTGGAGATTTATATTTAGGAATTAAAAGTTCCTCGAAAAGACTAGATACAGCGTAATTATTTTGGAACGTAGGAGCTTTTTCAAATATCGCAAAATTATTGATGTTTTTTTCTGACAGATTATAGACAACTTCGGTACACACCTTTCCTATCTAGCCAGTAAAAATTTTTATTAAGTATTTCTCTATACTTGGAGACACACTTGTTCCAATCTGCGCATTATCATATACCATTCATCTCGCGTTAAAAAAGGGGCGAAAAGATTTGATGCAATCATCGAATGCTGAAAATGGCATAATGTCAGTGAAAAAAATTGTCCGAGTGGTGAAAAAAAAAACAGTTGTTCGATAATGTACATTTGATTCGTGAGTTGTTTGAGCCGCTAACTTGGACACCCCAGCGGTTAGACCCCGTAACAACCTTAACTTCAGCCAATAAGCCGAGTCAAGGTAAGGAATAATAGAAGGAATAGAAGTAAACAAGACACGGGGCAACAGCTGAGCTTGGCTCTTGCTGGCGCGTGCCGCTCACCGTTGCACACGCACGCTACTGCCGCTTGGACCTCGATCGATACTTTACTTTGTTTATTGTGCGCGCAGTAACGAAAAGGAAGGCCCCGCGAGAAGCAGAGCTGCTTACCAGTGCCGACTTCGAAGCGCCCAAAAAATTATCCATAACTCTCGGCTCTGTCACGCTGCGCCAGTTTATTTATTTCCAAAGAATTGCTTCTGCATCGGAGGTTAGCAGCGTCCGATTTGCACCGCGCACTCGTACTTTCTGTCAAGCGCGTTTTTCCGTTGGCGCTGCTTATACTGTTGCTGCTGCGATAAGCTCGCTCCCAAGCTTGCTTAACCTCAAAGTTACCGGCTGGCCGTTCAAATCGTTATTATGAGTGGCGGTGTAGTGCCAAGCAAATCGACCGTTTACGCCTCCAACTTACCCTTCTCTCTCACCAACAACGATATTCATCGACTCTTGGAATCTTACGGCAAGATCGTCAAGTGAGTAGCAGCATCGGAAGGAGGGCCAGCATCAACTCTCTCAAACTGTACATTCTATCGCCGCCTCTCGTATTTCCAGAGTCACCGTCGTCAAAGACAAGGTTACCAGACGCAGCAGAGGCATAGCCTTTATTCTCTTTCTCAGAGCGGAGGATGCGCTCAGCTGCTCCAGGGCCATCAACAACGCAAAGGTAAAAGACGCGATTGTACACGTTCCGCAATTGTCCGACGATAACTCGTAGTATTTCCGCCCAGATCGGCGGACGCACAGTCAAGAGCTCCATAGCCGTGGACAACGGGCGTAGCGCTGAATTTATAAGACGCAGGGATTATCCGGACAAGTCGCAGTGCTGGGAGTGCGGCGAGGCCGGCCATCTCTCCTACGCCTGCAATCGTAATACTCTCGGCGTCAGAATCCCTCCGCCCAAAAAAATCAGATCCAGAAAGCGCGAGCGATCGTCCCAAGAACGAGCTCCCACCGGTTCTTACGAGAGCGACAACGACGACACCGCCGTCGCCAAAATTCCCAGAGGAGTTAGGTGCAAGAACGACGAGCCTGAAACCCTGAGCGAAGCTGTACGACTTACTGTAAGTCTGTTCCTCCGACGACCTATTCACTTTTCCCCCAAAAAGGTGCAACACCTTCGTCCTTTGTTTTAGCACGAAGAATTGGAATTGGAGAGATACAGGTACGAAGTAGCAAGCGGTTGTTACGGCGAGTCAGCTTTACGAGAGGAATCATCAGCGCCGCGTAAACGATTCAAAAAAATCAAATCTTACTTCAGCGACGAGGAGGAGTTGACCGAATGACGCAATATTCATTTACCACTAACAAATTGTTAGTTTATTGAAAATTATTTGTTTTCTCCCTCTCACTCGCGCGAATTTTGAGCCCCGTTGACGAATTCCCGGTACGCAGCTGTTGCTCGTTCCAATCGACTCTCTCGAATACCCTCAACTTCGAACCATCCGCCACTCGAGACACTCGGTAAGGACTTTTTCTCGAACGCACTTTTAATACCGAATAACTGTGTGGATCGTTGTGATTGTGATCGCTCCGTCGTCTTCATGCCGGCTGCAACTGCAGCTGCTGCCGCCGCCGCCGCCGCCGCCGCCGCCGCTGCTCGCTCCGGCGATAGGCTCAACTTTACGAGAGAAAGTGCTTCCTCTGCAAAAAAAAACGAAAGAAAAAAAAAAGTTAAAAACGTTTTTGGCGAAAACTCATGTTGCGAAAACTCACGTTCATTCTCGTGAAACGCAAGCCCTTCGAAAGTCTCCACGCGTTGCATAAACAAGTGAAAAGAATCCTCAATGTCTGATACTCTGATGATAAAATCGGGCTCTCGCTTCGCAAGATAACTCAAAAATTGAATGCCCTTTTTTAGGGCGTTCAGTTGGATCTTTTTCAGTGTCGAGGATAAAGGAGGATCGTTCGTATTGGTAGAGTCGATCCTCGAACACTCGCAGAGCAATGTTACGGCGTACGAGAGGAGTCTGGAGCAGCAATTGCACGAGCGCGACGAATCTGTTATCCAGGCGATACGCTCGTTCGGTAAGATCCGGTTAACCGCCGATAAAAAAGCATCGCACATCTCAATCGTAGCTCGAGAATCGAGACGAAACCTCTCGATCTGCGCCATGTAGATCTCCAGTGGGCAAGCATCTGTTGCCAACAATCGACATTGTTCAATCGAGTCGACGGAGCTGACAAATAATAACACGCGTAAAATACTTAACCCGATGTAAAATGCAACACCCCGTTCCAAATTTTTACATCTGAAAGGATAGACAACAATAGAGTAGTTGCAGTAGTGTCGATTGATTGTTAAACTTGGCGGAGCAGGGCCCTTCTATACGTACCCGCTCGACAGGAACAAAGACTGGATCCAAAAGTTGGCAATTTACCAAATAAATCAATCATCTTCGTGATGGAAAGGAAGCAGCGGAGTAGGGGTCTCGAGAATATCATCTCTCGGAATATGCTCGTAACGTACTCCAATCTTAAATAACGAATTATTGATTTGTCGATAATGTGACAAGAGTAGTCAGCACTCCGCGACCTCGAGACGTTTTGTGAATACGTACCCGCGGGGACAAAAGTTAACGCGCTTTTGTACGTTCCTCAGCGTTGTCGCGATTGCGCATATCAAACCGCTGAACTGGTGCGATCTTCTCTGCGTAAAGTGTACGTATTTATTTGGAGGCGCCCTCTCTCTCTCTCTCTCTCTCTCTCTCTCTCTCTCTCTCTCTCTCTCTCTCTCTCTCTCTCTCACACACACACACACACAAAGTAGAGCAGCGGCTAAAATATCAAACCCAAAGAGACGTACCACCTGACCAAGTGCACCGACAAATTCCAGCATCATCTCCAATATCTCAAAATTGTGATCCTTTTTGGTCCAACGACTGTACCGAATCATTTGTTGGTTGTACTTGGCATAATTGTCATCTTGCTCGACCATCAATCGAGTCTTACCGGTGATGTACTCGCAGAGATAATTGGATGCCTCGGCTACGTAAGAAAGTACACCCATCGCTCTTCTCGCCTCGATTCCGCGCTCCTTTTCGTACCACATGTTACAATCGCAAATTGACGTCATCGTAGTCGTCGTCGTCGCCGACGCCTTCTCCTCCTCCTCCGCGTCGCCAATCGTCTTGTCGTAAAAGTCGGAAAAGTACAAATCGTTCATATCCCTGATGTCGTCGTTCTTCATTGCAGCGAAAATCGTGTGCAGTACGATCGTTGAATTGAGGAACAATTCTCTCGTCGCGGATACTATCTGTGCGATGACGACGAGGCGTCCTGCTTCTAATTATTGTCAAAGACACACACACACACACACACACAAACGCAATCGCAATCGTGCCAAACAAACTCACTTTGTTGACGATCGGTACGCAGTCGTCCGAGTTTATTTCCGCCCTCGTTTTTTTCATCATTACCGCGAGATCGGGTAAGAAAAATTCCACGTTCAATCGTCGACCGTCCACGATGCTCACGATGGGTTTCACAAGGACAGGATTTTCTGTTAGAATTGGAAAGAAAAATACTTGCGGTAAAAATTTCCTCTGTATTGACACACGCGCGCTGCTCCTTTATGAATTTTCCTATCTACCGAATATCCTGAAGGTCTCCTCCTCCTGCAAAATTGGCAAATTCTTACGGCCAATTTTCTCGATAATCTCTATATCGACGACTGATTTTTCGGCGACGGACGGCTCGAAGATAGACCGGGGTATACGACGGAGCGGATAATCTTTAAAAACGCCAAACATAACGTACGCCTGGTAGAATATTTGAACGCGCTCGTACTTACCGTGTAACCCGGAGGTAGTAGTTCTGAGGACGGCGCACTCGAAAGCGCGATCGTCTTCCGTTTGAACGCTCCTCTCGTTTACCCTGACGGCTCTGGGCGTAGACGGGGTACGATTAACGCCGAGTTTACGGCACCTGGAACTGTCGGGCGAAGCGGCGGACGCGCCCGCCACGGACCTTTGCGGCTGGGTCAATTTGACGGTACCCGCTTCCAACAATTTGCATCTCTCCATCAGCGTACCCAATTGCAGAGCCTGTCGCCGCCACCAAACACCAAACATCCGAACGCTTTATCGAAGAAAATACCATTTCCGTGTTCTTACCTCTTTCTTCTCTCTCTACGTCTCTCTCAAACCTGAAAATCGTTTTGCGTTTTGAGATTTTCCTTCTCCTTGTGTAGAGTGTCCAGTTCGGCGCGATGACGACTAGCTTGTTCCTCGATGAAACGTGCCTTTTCAATCTTTTCATTTTCGGAGCGCAGCTGCGTCTGCTGAAGTTGACTTCTCAAAAAAACCGTCTCACCCTCCTTGGTCATGAAATCGTCCAAAAGCTTCTTGTTCTCTTGCTCCAGTTTTTCCAAGTGTCTCAACAATGTTTCGTCTGGCGGCACAAAAATCTCTATCGGGCCCCGTTCGGCGCTTGAAATTTCAAGTTTTTATCTTACCGGGCGCAAGAACCAGGTCGTTTTTTGGACAAAAAGTTGAATTTAGGTGTTCTCGGCGTAACAAGTTTGACTCGAAATGTTCAAAATGCGGCGTAGCGATCTCGTCGTCGTTGTCTCTCGCCTCTATCGGACGAAGCTGCTTTTCGGGTGAGGCCATTTTTTTCGGTGGCCTTTCTTTGTTAACCTTTTCATCCAGCGGACGCGTCAACGAAGGCCCGGGCGTAACGTCGCTCTCTCTCCTCCTCCTCTTCTTTCTCCTGACGTCGCTCGAATTCGTATCTACGCGAGCCTCCTGCAATCGAATGTATCGTTAATTTTTTCTTTTCTTCATTAATAACGCTTGACGAATAACTACTCACTTGCTGCGAACAAGCTTGAGACGCGATAATGTCCATTTCCTCGATCGCGTTATCGTCAAAATCATCGCCCCACAGATCATCCTTGTCAATTTTCGCTCTCTTTGATGGCAACAACGAACCGTTGTCAAGTTCTTTGCCGTATCTCTTATTATTGGCCATTATTTACGTCTACTACTATTTATCGTGCACAAACGAGATGCTCCTCTGAAATTCTACAATAGATTCGCGATAAAGCCGCTTTGAATCGCCGTGTTGTCTAGCAATTGGTCTCACAGTGCGCGGTTACTTTTTCGTTTGGGACCGGAGCGTACTTCGCTACTGCCACTGCTGCCGCCGCCGCCGCCGCCGCCGCCGCCGCCGACTGACGTACGCGCGCACACGGAATTTTTTCTGCCATCACGAGAGGGTATACACGTGTGTGTGTGTGTGTGTGCGCGCGCGCGCGCGTGCGTGTAGTGAGAGCGAGAGGGGGAAAAACACACGCGATACAACTCTTGCACACGAATCGTGTCGCGATGCGAATAAAGTCGGAAACGCGAAAGAAAAGACTATAGTGTCTCTCGAGGGGATTGAAAGTTTTGCCGCGAATCTTTGCGGTAAGCCAAGGATATCTCTCTGCCGAAACTGTCAAAAGAAATCTTGATTAATGCATACGTACGGATAAATATGTATATTGTGCGTATAGTGGTTTTTTTCTCGCTCGAACGTTGTCGCGCGTTGAAGAAGAGCGTCGCGGAAGGTCGGCTGGCTGGCTCAGTACAGTAGCTGTCTATAACCGCAATCGGACCACACGCGCGACACACGTTCGTACATGCTATTTTTCGCTTTATTTGCCTCTCGATGCTGCAGTTTGCAAGCACACACGTATCGACGCGTGCCTCCTTTCACCCTATACCATGCTCAATAATACCAATGAAAAAAAGCGAGCGCAAGCTTCTTCCGTGAGTTGCTTAAATTTCCACTCATAGGTTAGGTTTTACCAAACATATCGTTCTCAGGCTTACACGACCCTTTGACAAAATTCTCACACAACTATGGCGACGGTCGAATCGTTGGCTGAGGTGACCGACGTTGTACAGATATTGCGTCAGTGGGAGGAAGATCACGGATCGCCGACGTACGATCCCGTACCTACTTTACAGAGACTTGCGGAGATAATAGAAGCTGAAACAGAAAACTACCTCAAAATGGATCCAGATCCCTTCGACGAGAGACATCCTTCGAGAACCGATCCGGAATGCAACTTTGGACACATACTCAAAGTATTGTTTCGCAAGGATAATTTTATGACAAAGGTAACGGGGGCTGTTTGCTTGTGCGACGTCTGCTCTCTCTCTCTCTCTCTCTCTCTCTCTCTCTCTCTCTCTCTCTCTCTCTCTCTCTCTCTATATATATATATATATATATAACAAACGCCTCTTTTTTTTCCATCAGCTCATCAATGATTATCTGCGAGACACCTTTTGGACGAGAGCAGGTATCAACAGCAGAGACGTCAGAAAATTGAACATAGCAGCCTGTCGTCTGATGCTGGATATACTGCCGGGTCTGGACACTTCGGCCGTCTTTCAACCCGACATGGACGGTCTCATTCACAGATTGTTTTCTTGGGCGGAAAAGAGCGTGGAGCCTCTGCAGAGTTACGCGACGGGTCTCTTGGCCGCCGCGATGGAGGTACAGGACATAGCGACAGGTTTTCGCGAACAAAATGGGAAAATGGTACCCATGATGCTTCAGAGATTGCACAAACTGCAGGGAAAAGCGCGAGAGGACAGACAAATAGCAGCGGCCAATGCTCGACCTTTTGCGCGTTTCGCCCAGAATCGACAAAACGAGAACGAACAAAAGATGCCCCCGGCTAAGCGAAAAGTACGAGAGAAGAAGCTCGAAAACGGCCTCACGGCTATCAGTCCTACGCGAATAAATTTTTGTTCGGACGATGAGGCTCCCGCGAGTCCGGACGAGATACATCCCGCGAAAAAAATGAAGGGTGACCCGGAGCTCGTCCGCGCTTCCGCTGCTGCCGCCGCGGCCGCCGCCGACGCCGCTGCCGCCGCCGCCGCCGCCGCCGCCGCCGCCGCCGCCGAATCTCTCACACCAGTAAAAAGCCTCACCGAAAATTCTTATCCCGAAATCATGTCCCCACCCACGAGTATACCAAAAACTCCAAACAACAACAATAACAACAATCCGCAGTCGACGCCAAACAGTAGAGCAACGCCACCGAGAGGGACCTCCGTGCTCGTTACACCTCCTGCTGGTAAAACCAATCCTACAAGGGCACCTTTGAAAGGTGCCCCGGGCGAGGCCGGTACCGGCGGCGGTGGCGGCGGCGGCGGCGGCGGCGGCGGCGGCAGCGGCGGCAGCGGCAGCGGCGGAGGACCGGTGGCTACTCCGTGCTCGAGCCTTCTCGAAGGTAATTCGAATTCTTCGTGGGCCGAACTCGAAACTTATGTGATCGGTAATGTACAGATTCATCCACCTACTCTGGCCACGAGACAAATATTGATACTTCGATATTTAACACCGATGGGCGAGTATCAGGAATTTTTGGGTCACGTTTTCGAGCAAAATGCCCTCGAGCTTATACTCAAATACATAAACGTGAGAGAAACAAAGGACAGTCGTTTGGCGTTCGAAGCCCTCAAGTATCTCGCTTCGTTGCTCTGTCACAAAAAGTTTTCCATCGAATTTCTCAATATGGGAGGTTTGCAAAAATTACTCGACGTACCGAGGCCAAGCGTCGCGGCAACCGGTGTCTCTATATGCCTCTATTATCTCGCCTACTGCGAGGACGCGATGGAACGCGTATGCCTACTTCCCAAACACACGATAAGCGATCTCGTGACGTACGCCCTCTGGCTTCTCGAGCGCAGTCACGATTCCGGCAGATGTCACGCGACCATGTTCTTCGGTTTCTCATTTCCCTTCAAAGTCATACTCGAGGAGTTTGACGCCCAGGATGGATTGCGAAAGTTGTTCAACGTTATATCGACCTTGCCGATATTGAACATCGAGGAAGAGCCCGCGTTAAACGACGACGAGGAATGTGCTTCCCGGCAAATCGTCAGACACGTCGCGGTTGCTCTCAAGCGTTACATGGAGGCTCATCTTTACCTCAAAGCAGAACAACTACAGCGAATGGAAATAGCGAGAACGGAACGCGGTAGCAGCGGGAGCGGCTACGGCTACGGCGGCGGCGGCGGCGGCGGCGGCGGCGGCGGCAGCGGCGGCGACACCTGGCAACCCTCTCTACCTCCCTACAAAGCGTGCAAATTGAGCAGCGAGGAAGTTCAACGAAAAGTCGAGACTTTGCAAGAGTTTATGTCGGTTAGAGCAGTTTGGCCACCAGTCGAGGAGCTTCATCGTCTCGGCGGCATAACACTTTTACTCCAAATAATCGCGTTCGCCCGTGAATGGAACTACAGCGGACGGGTCCATGCTACCTCGATTGCCGAAACCGTAAGATCGTGCCTCGACGTTATAGCCGTATGTTCGGTCGTACCAAAAGTAACAATGTTGCTTTGCGACCGAGTCGATATGCCGGACATGTCGATGACGATGGCTATTAATCTGCTTCTCGCTTCGGCCGAGTGCGAAATAATCGTCGACGCGGATGTACAACGTGCCGCCCTGAGAGCCCTCGTTAATTGCGTTTGCGCACCGATCAGCCGGGTCGGCGGAAACGTCGCGAGATTCTCGATAACCGGCTCGGCGAAGAAAAAAACAAACGTACACAACAGCGAGGAACTCGTTCAAAAGGTATGGGAGAGCGTACGCTCGAACAACGGTATAATGGTACTGTTGCAGCTTATGATGGTTAAAACACCAATCACCGACGCCGACAGCATACGAGCTTTGGCCTGTCGCGCTCTCGCCGGGCTCGCTCGTAGCGAAAAAGTTCGACAAATCATTAGTAAATTGCCCATGTTCACCGACGGTCAGATACAATCCCTCATGAAGGATCCCATACTCCAGGAGAAACGTCAGGAGCACGTTACCTTTCAAAAGTACGCACTCGAATTGATGGAACGAGTCTCGGGCAAGGCGAAACCCACCGGTGCCGAGTACGAAATATCTCTCGTTAGTCTTCATCGGGCAAACGTCGTTGCCCAAACGAGAATACAGTACAACGAGCGACAGCTCAATCACTTGATTTATCAGCATCTCGTCTCGAAAGGTATGAACGACACCGCCTCGACTCTGCAGAAGGAAGCAAATCTCGATTCTCTCGCCATTATGAAACCTCTCGCCAATTATCAGCCTTTCACCTATGCAAGTCCGGCAGCGAGTACCTCGCGCCTCGTATTCTCACCGGGTGCACCCGTCAATCTTTACAACCCGAGTAGATGCAACGCTCAGCGGGGGGCTACCGTTGGGGGCGGCGGCGGCAGCAGCAGCGTTGGCGGCGGTTGCGGCGAGGCTTCTTCCATGAGAATAAACGGCGGCGGCGGCGGCGGCGGCGGCGGCGGCGGTACACCGACTTCGGGCACACCGAGATTTATGAGCCACGCTATTGGTGCTTGCGCGAGCGGCTCGCCTTCCAACAGTCTTCCTCAAACATCGCTTAGAATAAAACTGTCGGATTGTCTGAACGCGACGAGTCCCGTTGGTAACAACGTCACAATAACCAACGCTCCTCCTCAACCGATCAAGCTACAAATTAATCAGAAGAAACACAATCAAGGAGAAAAATCGCAGTTGCTCGGGCTCAACAGTTGCGGAGGAAGTTCAAGCGTCTTAACGACCAGCGCTACCACGGTCGATACGATCATCGCCGCCGCCGCCGCCGCCGCCGCCGCCGCCGCCGCCACCGCCGCCGCCACCGGCACCGCCACCGCCACCGTCACCGTCACCGCCAGCGCCAACGTCACCCCGACAAATTCTCTACAGGCGACACCTTCTTGTAGATCTTTGCAAAAACAAATATCGAGAGATCCTGGTGGTAGCGGGGGTGGCAGCGGCGGGGGCGGGATCATTGGGGCTGGCGTTGGTGGCGGCGTTGGCGGGGGCGGCAGCGGAGGCGGGCCAGGTGGTATTGGCGGTGGGAGCGGTGGCGGCGGTGGCGGGGTAAGCGGCAGCGGTGGTGGGGTCGGTGGGATTCCCGTTGGAGGTTCCGGTATATCAACGAGCAACTCTTCATCGATAACTCTCGATTCCATAATAACCGAGTATCTAACGAATCAGCACGCTCTTTGCAAAAATCCCATGGTCACGTGTCCTCAGTTCAATCTTCTCGAGCCGCACAAGTGTCCCGATCCTCGAACGAAAAATGCCTCGGCTGCCAATGTGACGGTACGCGTCACGAGAAGAGCGTTGGGTATGGACGGCCGAAGGCTCGATCGACGACACATATACAGTAGATTCTGTCCTGTTAAATCATTTCGTACGACCGACGTCGAGGGTACGTTCACCTGTTGCACCTTCTCGCCTTGTCAGCAGTATCTCATACTCGGGACTTACGCCGGTGACGTTAAAATGTTCAACGCTCACACGGGTACCGAGGAGGCTACCTATCAGTGTCACGAGTCCTATCTCTATCACATGGAGTGCAACAAACGGGGCAATTTACTTTTAACCTCGACCGCCTGGATAAGCCCAATGTCCGCCCTCTGGAGCATAGGTACCTTCTTCGACATGAAACTTCCCTTCAAGAACGAGGATTACGTGGAATTTGGCAAATTACAGGATCGAATAATCGGTACGCAGGGCGAGAGCGCTACGATATACGATATTGCTACGGGAAAACTCGTTATGACACTGACGCCCTCGATATCGAATCAGTATACGAAAAATCGGGCTACTTTTAGTATGAACGACGAACTAGTTCTCAGCGACGGTATACTATGGGACGTTAATTCCGGCAAAGAGATACACAAGTTTGACAAACTCAATCAAACGTTGAACGGTGTTTTTCATCCGAACGGCACCGAGGTCGTTTCCAATACCGAAGTTTGGGACTTGAGAACCTTTCATCTACTCAAAACCGTCCCTACCCTCGATCAGATGGACGTTATTTTTTCACCCGTTAATCACATCATTTACGCCGTTTCCCTCGATCAGGAGGGCAAGGAAGAGTCTCACTACGTCACGTCCTTCAAGACACTCGACGCCCTCGACTACAGCAACATCGGTGAGTAGTACGCGGGCTCCCGCGCCCACACACGAATAACCTCCACGAAGCGTGAATAACTCAAGCATTATCGCGCAGCGACTTACGACGTCAAGAGAGGAATATACGGCCTCGCGTGCAACAAGTACGACACCCAGATTGCGATAGTCGAGAATCAGGGTGAATTCGACAGTGGTCAAGAATCCTGTGTCAGACTGTACGACGTTGGTAGGCGACGCGACGACGAAGATGAGGCTGACGAGGACGAGGACGAGGAGGATCTTGACGCGAGCGACGACGATGGCTCCAATTCCGCATCCGACGATAACCATGCCGATGGTGAATCACAATCTTTCTTCTTTAAACATTTCGTCGAAACAAAAGTCTCAAACGGCTATTTCATTTGTATCTTATTCACGCCGAAAGACTGAATAATCGAATACATTGTCGTTACGAAATGCCATTTATTTCAAAGGATTGGCATTTTTTACAGATGGGGAAAACGCGGAAGCAGCTGGTGGCGAAAATGGGGTGGATGAGGCGGGTAACGAGGTAGACGATAACGATGACGATGACGATGAGCAGGAGGACGACGATGACGACGACGACGACGAGGACGACGAGGACGACGACGACGACGACGACGACGACGACGACGACGACGACGACGACGACGACGACGACGACGACGACAACGACGACGACAACGACGACGATGACGATGACGATGACGATGACGATGACGATGACGACGACGACGACGATGACGACGATGACGATGAGAGCGGAGACAATTCCGCAAACGATAGCGTCGATTACGATCCAAATTCACCAGACGATTTTTCACTCTCTGACATAGACGACTTTGAGATCATGTTCTCCTGAATGCTGCCATTAAAAGCGTGTTTGCTAATTGTTTTCTTGCACTTTTGAAAAATAATTTGGTTCGTACGATATCCGCGTGTTGTTCCAAGCGAAAAACCTCTATTCCTCACCATGCGATCGTAACAGTCGTCTTCGTCGTCATTGTCGTCATCACCACCACCACCACCACCACCACCGCCACATCCACCGACATCGTTTTGTCTCACCGTACAACGGAAATTTTATCAAACTCGCCAACAGAAACGAAAAGAAGGAAAAAAGTGCGTTAGAAGGTCACAAACTGGTATCCTTTTTTTTGTTGTATTATGTTTTTCAAAATGTTGCGTCCGATTCAAACGCGAAAACAATATTTTTGCTCATGTCGCGTTCGTTGAATTATCAAGTGAGCGAAGGAAAGGTAAAAACGAACGATTATCGAGTATCTGCTCGAGGCTTTGTAAATTATTTTCAAACAAACGTTTTTTGCTATATCGATTGAAACTAAATAGCGAATAATAATAATCGATGAAATTATACGAATATTATTGTGAAATAAGTGATTAGGATTATTGCAGTTAACACGATAATCAAGAGAAAAACGCATTGTTAGCACTGAATTGAATGAAAATGTACATGAAATAAAAGAGAGCGGGAGAAAATTGTAAAAAAAAGGAAAGAAAAAGAAAAAAAAGATAAAACAATGTTTGACAGAAGCGAATCATCATTATCACGCCTCTTGAAAAATATTCATTTTGAAGGGTCAGTTTTTCATTATAGGAGTGCATCTAGAGCATAAAAGTTGTGAATCATTGGGAAGTACCCGCTGGAAAGGGGGTGGGGGGGCGGAAGGCGAACGAGCGTTGCTCCACTGCTGTGCGAACGAAGGAATGAAGGATCCCCCGTCACGTGGCGCACCAAGCGACGCTCCTCCGTACCGCAACCCCCCCACCAGGAGGCCGACACGACCTCCATGGCAATCGGTCCGCTCGGAGCAGCGGGTGAAACAAGTGTCTCGGTGTGTACTATGGCGACGGTTCGGCTACACCCCCGTTCCTCTTGTACTCCTATCCAACACGATACACTGACAAGTCTATCTACAAAACGTACTCCGCCGCGCGTTAAGTTTTTCTTTATTCGTCGGAAAGAACAAGAGAAAATGTTTGGTGTTTTTCGAATAATTGACAAAAAACGAAGCTGGCTGTGAATCGCAATTTGTTGTTCCGCGCGACGATTCAAGGCAGCCTACGCGATAAGAAAAACACAAGAGCCAAAGAGTATCGTCCCACCGGAGGAAAATTGTTTCGTGCTGGTCGCGGTCGTGACAGCGTTCGACCGAAACGTGAGAAAAGACAAACCAAGTATACACAATGTGACGACGGTGAGCGAGTCGAGTGACAGGTTAGATGGGAAAAATACGTGCAGCATCGTTGCTCGACAGAGAAGGCCGTGACAAAGTTCGCGGTGCGCCCAAACAGTGAGAGACAGAGAGAGAAAAGTCGGCGAGAGTCAACCTCGAGGTTGGCGCAAACGACGAATAGGAGCAGCGGTGGCTTTTTCCGTCTCGCGCTTCGCTCTCCGTCCATCGCGGGGCCACAGGTTCGGCCGCGCGCGCGGAGTCGTACCGCCACGAGGAAGAGGTCAGTCGTTACGCGAGCGTCGCACGGTGAGCGGGTTCTCGCTTTCGGGAGCGGTGAAAAAAATAATTCCGCCAACAACGATCGTCCTAGAGAGTCTCGTTCTCTCGTCCGTAACGCACGCCCGATACGCGCAATTCAAGAGGCGTTTTCGCCCCGTCAAGTGAGCGATCCAAAAACTTTTTTTTTCTTTCCTACTTTTTTACGAGAGGCACGCGAGGCGGAGGAAATCCGTCGGCTGCTGCTGTGCGCAGTGGTGTAGCGATCCCCCCCCCCCCCCCTTGACGACGATGGAGGCCTCATCCAAGGAACGGTACAACGAGCTCTGTAGACTCTGCGCGTCTTACGACGCCGTCAAGATGGATATATTCGGTAACGAGGGAAAGAATCGACAGCTCGTCGACAAAATACAGACTTGCCTGCCATTCAAAGTTAGTATCTCTCACAACTCCTGCACTCTCTCATTGTCGTTGTTTTTATTATGATTATTAGACTATCGAAAGAATCAGACAACGACCACAAGAACGTACGCTCGATGCAATCATTATTTTTTCTTTCAGGCTGTATACGTCTATATCGTTACGGATTTCGACTGATGCTTTACATTGTGTGATTCGTAGGTTTCCACATCATTCGGTTCGTCGCGCGTGTACACACACACACACACACACACACACACATCGTATCATCACGTTTGTTGCCGCGTATATACACACACTCGCAAATCTAGAATCGTGACAATTATCATCCGTTGTCTGACTCTCATCGCCGTTGTCGCGTTTGCTGTTTCAACGTTTTCGTCGCGTTTCCACACCCACCGCGTTGCCTAGAGGTGGTGGTGCTCTTGCTGCTGCTGCTGCTGCTGCTACCGATTCTTCTGCTCGTCTTATCGCAATCGCGCAGTGCCTCGAGCGAGAGACGCGTTACTTTGCGATAGTACACGTCATGCCTCTTCTCGTTTTTTTTTCGTCGTCGTCGACGGCGATGGAAATGATAGGCATCCCTCCCTCCCGTCGTGTTCTCGACACCCGGGAAAGCATAATCCGTGTCAGGACGCGTGCGAGCGAGGAGGAGGGGGGGCAAACACGTGAGTTGCAGCGATGTTTACGGCACGATTATCGACGGCCGGTGAATTCCAATTTTGCCCCACGGAGATGAGACCTCGAAAACGACGCGTCTTTGTTTCGGTCTTCTCCCCTCGCCCCCATTCTCCCGAGCCTTCCGTCGCAAGGTTCACCTTCCCTCTCTTATTTCGGTACGGTATAGGATATCGTCGGGTACTCCTGGGCATATTCTCTCTTGCTCGCTCTCTCGGCTAACAATATCGTCCGCATGAACACATTTTGTTTGTTTTTTTCTTCCTTGATCTCTCGCCCAATCCAATGCGAACGGATGTCGCGCGCTCACAAACATTGATCCTTTATACGCGTAATTGTAATGTTAAA
Source organism: Ophion costatus (assembly GCA_951751655.1). NCBI lineage: Eukaryota > Metazoa > Arthropoda > Insecta > Hymenoptera > Ichneumonidae > Ophion > Ophion costatus. Next base: position 22,228,425 of record OX632367.1, read on the forward strand.
TTTGATTAAAAAGACAAGCACTTATCGAGACGTCGTGTCGATAAAGTTTTTCTCTTCCGCGATCGATTCCGCCGTCCAAGCGCTGCACGGTAACGCGACGTAGTTGGCGACGACGAAACCTGGCCCGGCTCGCGCGGACTCGCTCCGTTCGGTGGCGCTTCGTCATTTTTTTTCCCCGCTTTTTCTTAACTCTAGTCCAAAGAATGCTTTCGATTATCGCACGTTGGTATCGTGCATTTGTTACGAGATTCGATAAGCAGGCTTCTCGTTCGATTTTCGGTAGGTCGCTCGATTTGCGTCGAGGCTCAATCTCGAGACGGTGCAACGATCGAAAATAAACGTGTACTTTCAAACGAGCCCGGGAACGTGCTTGCGACGTATATAGGTGACGAAGCGGCGCGTATACCGCGCGCGCGTTGGAGGGGACTACCAGCCCGGCTGATGCCCCCGGCCCTTGGACGGTGTAGACGAGCTCCTCTGTTTCCCCGTGTGTGTTTACCTGTACCATCGGGGTGGGGGGGGGGGACCTATACCTGGACGCGGAACAATTACGACCACGCCGGTACCCCGCTAACTCAAACCAACCCAAGCTTGTAACACGCTCTGTTTCCTCCTCTTGTTTGCAGATTGCCGAAGATGACCGACTTCCCAAGTGTCTCTGCTATCGATGTATGTACAATTTGGAAAACTTTTACGACTTTAGAACGGCCTGCGTGAACGCCGTAGCTCTTCTCGAAAGATGTTTACCTTTGTCACCCGCTCGTAAAAATATTGTGAGTAAGCGACGACACTGTGTTGGTCTTTTATTGGAGCGTGTTCGGTCGCTCAAGCAAGTATAATCGCAGAGTCTTGTCGCCGCAGCAGCAGCAACAGCAGCAGCAGCAGCAGCAGCAGCCTAGTAAACAAACGGAAAATGGCGGGGAACGTTTTTCGGAGTTGCGCTCGGAGCTTCTCAAGGAGAAGGAAAAGATGCCTATACTCATACCCGAAGCCCCCATAGTGAATCCAAACGCCGCTCTCGGTACACCGCCACGATTAAACTCTGGCGGTGATGATGCCGAGATCGAGGAGATTCGAGAGGAGGAGGAGGAGGAGGAGGAGGAGGAAGCGGCGGCGGCGGCGGCGGCGGCGGCGGCGGCGGCGAGAAGCGTTAGTGGCACCGTCGAGCATGACCCTGGTACGTATCCCCACCTCGCCGCTTTGCGAGCGTAACCGCGTTGCGTAACCGCGCGTCGTTTTTGTCCAACAGACGTTATCGCAAAAGCTACAGGATGCGGCGAGCTGATGGCGGGGAGCGCGTCTTTCGACGATACCGAAGATGTAGGCAAATCGGACGAGTACGAAATGGACATGGAGACAAATCCGAGTGATTTTTTAGAAATGACGGCCATGGTCACCGAGGATTCGGAAGAGAGCGCTCTTGTCGTTAAGAGGTTACAAGGCTCGGTTGATAAGCAGAGAAAGAGCCAATTCGCTAGTAGCCCACTAACCGCTTTTCAGCACACGTCCGAACAACACGAGGTTTACGTTTGCTCATTGTGCAACAAGGCATTCAGTTCGAAAGGTCACTTATCGCTGCACGCGAGAATTCACGTTGGCGCGGGTGACGTTATCGGTGCCAAAGTCGTCACCGACGATCATACCTCTTACAAGAGGCCCTATCAGTGCGATCTTTGCAACAAATCCTACTCGACTGCGAAACATCGATGGGGACACGTATCGACGACTCATAGGTATCGCGCGCGCGACTCTTCTTTCCTCCAACGTCCGATCGATTAAAAACAATATAAGAAATAAATGGTCAAAGTCCTGTTTTGGGTTTGTTTGTCGTTTCAGAGGGCATCCAGCGGTCACGTGCGCCTACTGCTCTCGAATATATTCGACGCGAACGAATCTCGAGGAACACATCAAATCTCGGCACACCGGTCTACCGCCACCTCCCGAATTGCCACTGCTTCCTTCCGTACACTCGGACAAGAATAGATACAGGTGTAAAACTTGTCCAAAGATGTACACAAACGTCACCGATCTCAACAAACACGGCAGAGTCTGCGCTACCAATCGTTCCTCCAAACTCGCCAAGAAAATATCTCGGAAGAGGCCGATCGGTGACAAAAAATCTCGCGGTGGCGTCGACGGCGGGGCGGTGGCGACAGCGGCGGTCGCCTCGGACATTTCGAGCACCGAAACCGACGACGAGGGCGGCAAGGATTACCGAAACGCAGAGGCCAAGCTTTCCAAGAATCCACAATTGACGATACTGAAACAGGCGCTGACGAAAGCCGAGGGCCTCAAGAGAGATTACGAAGAGAAAAGGAGTTGGCTCTTACCGCCTGGCGCTAGACCCCTCAAACTACCGAGAATCGGTAAGTCTCTCTCTCTCTCTCTCTCTCTCTCTCTCTCTCTCTCTCTCTCTCTCTCTCTCTCTCTCTCTCTCTCTCTCTCTCTCTCTCTCCCTCTCTCTCCCCCCCCCCTCTCTCTCTCTCTCATTTCCTCGAACAAAGCAACGAGCAAACATTGTGTTGGCAGAGTGCAACGAAAACGAGGAGCCGCTAAAAAGATGGTACTGCGAGATGTGCCCGAAAAACTTTACGTCGGTTGACAAGCTCAAGGAACATGAGACGATTCACGACGCGGAAAGGCCTTACGTTTGTATACTTTGCGAGAAGGATTTTGTTCTGAAAACTTCTCTGAGCAGGCACATTGTATCCGCACATGGAGTCGATCCGACTCCCATTCTCGACAGCGACAAGTGCTTGAAGAAAAGCGCGCTTGCACAATCGTGGCGAAAAAAAAAGTCCGAAGCCGTCAGAAGCGGTAGCGGCAGGACCATGAAAAAATCAGGCTCGAGAATAGCAGCGGAAGCAAGCGATTCGTCGGAAGATGCGGAAATAAGCTCTCAGGGCGGTGATGGAGTGGCGACAGCGGCGGCGGCGGCGGCGGCGGCGGTGGTAGCTCGAAAGTTCGAAATCGAGACCGTCTTTGTGTGCGAGATATGTACGCGCGATTTTAACGATCGTGCCTCTCTTTGGCTTCACATACGGGCGACGCACAAAGAATTGGCCGCGTTCGCTTGCGGTGTTTGCCTCAAAATATGCTCCGACAATGCTCAACTGTTGAATCACGTAAACGTTTATCACGGCGGTTCGAAACTTTTGGTTTCCGAGCAGAGACGCTACAGCTGTACGATATGCGGTAGGCAGCACGACTCGCGAAAAAAATTAATCACTCACGTCTCGATACACAACGTTGATCCGGGCTACGATCCAGCCAGTTTCGTTCAACTCAATACCAATTATTATAACGAGAATTTTAACAGCAACGAGATTAACGACCATCTTATGGATTTCGATGCAGAGGAGAACGACAAAGTCGACTGCTACATCTGTTACAAGTCATTCCCGAACGAGGATCATCTAATTCGCCATCAACGCAACGCTCACAAGGTCTGTTGATTATATATTTTTCATCGTCCTTTTCTTATGAAACTCGTTTCTCGTAACGAGCGACCTTTTTTTCTTTGTTTTTTTTTGTTTGTTTTGTTTTTATTCATTTTTTTTCTCACCAGTCGGAGCCCGTCGCGTTGCCCAGTAACAACGACGTTGCACCGATGTCGAGCAACGGTCCAGCCGCCGCCGCCGCCGCCGCCGCCGCCGCCGCCGCCGCCGCCGGACTCAACGGGACAAAGGCCCAATATCACTTATTTTTCGTTTGCGAGTTGTGCGGAAGCTCGCATCCGAGCAAGTGGGAACGTTGGCTTCACGTCAGTAGTCAACACAGCGACGATCCATCGATGCGAGTAAGTATCCCCCCTTTCAATTCCCGTAACAGCTTGATCGCGAGATTCTCCCTTTCTCTCGTGCAAAAAACGTAATCGCGTTTATCCATTGACCCGCACAGTGCGAACGAGACGATTGTGGAAAAATATTTGCGACCAAGGCCCTCCGAAACGAGCACGCGCAGCATCATCTTATCCAGGGTTCCTCGCCAAATACTTGCGAGGTATGCGGCAAACTCTGGGGCAGTCGGGTAGATTATTGGAAGCACGTGATGGGAGTACACTCGGACACGGTACCGCTCATATGCGGCGTTTGTCTCAAAGTATTTCCCGACGTCCAACGACTCGGTACTCACGTCAAGACGAATCACTGGCCGCTGACGAACGGTGACTTTAGTTGCGACATATGCGGCAGGCCTTACTCGAACAAATCGAAAATGTCGAGACACCGAAAGATTCACGGACTTGAGGTCGTGGAGACGACGAGGAACGAGCGTCGGGAGATAACAAGCGGTGAGTCGCGGAACGAGACTCGCCGGCACGAGGACAACAACAAGAGCTTACCGTCGGATCTCGAGTTGAGCTGCCAATTGTGCGCTGAATCGAGCTTCGAAAATTGGCGAGCGCTCTGCAATCATCGACGAATCGTTCACGGACTCTTTCCGTGCGATCTCTGTAACAAGTGTTACGGACGCACCTCGCATCTATGGAAACACGTTAATCGCGTTCACAAGGGACACGAGGACGTAACATGCCGCTATTGTATGAAAACGAGCGCTTCCAAGGATCATCTCGCGGCTCACATAGCGAAAATTCATCGTTATGA
>OX632367.1:22238028-22300145 GCA_951751655.1 Ophion costatus
TATTTTTATTGCGCATTCATTCCAAAGTAAATCGTAGATACGTTGCTGCGAATTTGTTTGTTTTATCGTACAGCGATCAAAAGTTAAGGGAGAGAGGGAGAGACTGGCGGACGCGGGACTGCGAGATAAAACGTGCTCGTATTTTTCTGCATTGCAAAGTTGCGATTTTCAAGTTGGGCATCTACTTGTTATTCTTCTTGTAGTTTCCAACGTTCGCAACGTTATCCTAACGAACCTCTTAATTCATATTATTTCTCTATCCATTCGGGCGTTCGTTTCATTTGCATGCACAAAAAATAAGGCAGCCCGCGCCAAGAATTTCTCTCAATTTGGCCGAAAAAGAGCGCAGACTGCGATGTAAATGTTCGAGCATTCTGTCATAAATTCAAGTAATATGATAACGGTGTGTGTGTGTGTGTGTGTGTGTGTGTGTGTGTGCGTGCGTGCGTGTGCGGGTGTGGGTGTGTGTGTTGTAAATATTGTAGAATGAGGCGTTGAATGAAGGATTGTCATCGAACAAGTGAAACAAGAAGCGTACGTTACTCGTTTCTCGAATGTTCCCGAAAAATGAGGCTCGTTGTTGATGCGGGGGCCACGCGGTCAACGACTAGCGCGGTAAATCATTTCAATATTAAAGGCGTTATATTTTTACCGGATCTTTCAAGGCATACGCTACTCGCGGCCATACAACGTATAAAAATTCAATAAAATGTATAGTGATGAGCCGGGTACCAAAGCCGTGTGGACTATACTTTGACACAATGACGTAAGGTATAATATCATCTCTTTCCAAAATAAAAGCTAACAAATACCATATTTTCGCTTGAAGCATGAACGCGTGCGGATGAGGCCAATTTGCCGCACTCGCGCATCGAATGACTGCACGCGGCGGCCTTTTAATTTTCATATTTTTCATTTTTCAATGCTCGCGGCTCAGTCGAAGCGATGAAACGTCATTCCCACCAGCTGCGATTCAGTATCGCAGTCGGAAGGCAATTGCGGCAAATATTCCTGTCTTTCATTATAAAAGTCTTTCCTCTGTCGGAATGGTACGATTTTCAGATGTTGGGCTATTTTTAATAGTTTTATCCACTGTCGTACAACTTGCGACTATTGGGGCGGGGGGGGGGGGGGTTCTCTTCGCGAAGTCATCCACTAGTCACTGTAATCGAGGGATGTTCTCTGCAACCACGGTCTTGCATACAGATCTGGAAACTCGGCCAGAATTCGCATGGTGGGGGTAGGCCGCTTACTGACGAAAATTTTCATTGAGAATTGACACTATGCGGCGCTGCAATCTTGCCCCCAGTTGAACATAACCACCAAAAATAATTTTTCTAAACAACCCCACTCTTCGGGGATTGAACTCGGCTCTTTCAAAACGGTAGCTCAGCACCCTATCCGTGCGACCATGATTATCATTGCATGAATAAGACAGTTTTCTAACATTTAAGTTATAGCCACGCTTGGGGTTGAATTAGATTTGGCAGCTTGTCGGGTTGGTTCACCGCTTAATTTTATTCATTATAATTAACCGATTAAACGAACTTACCTGTGTGAAGTTGTATCGTAATTATATCTGATGTCTCGTTCGAGAGATTATATAGGTAGTATCGTCTACTTCATGCCCAATTCCACGACTATATTCAGAGTTAGAAAAACGGAACGGGGAACCGAGGCCACTCGTGCCACCATTCCGTGTGTTCCCCTCATAATTGTTTATAGACTAATCATAATGGGCGGGAAAAGAAAGTAAAATAGTGAACTATTTTCTTTATACGGGTGGGAGTGTAATCTCTCGAACGAGACATCAGATATAATTACGATAGAACTTCACAACAGGTAAGTTCGTTTATTAACTTATTATTAACTTAAGTTAAATATATTAACCGATTAAACGAACTTCGTTTAATCGGTTAATATATTAACCGATTAAACGAACTTACCTGTCGGTAAAAATCCTACTGTAGCGTTCTCTCTCAGACGACTCACATTCCGGACAAACGAAGGGAAAGTCGTTGATCGTCGTTCAACAGAGCGGAAGGTGTTTCTTTCCTTTTTTCAAACAAATCAACCATTTAGGAGAACACTGGGAATCTTAAAATCAGCTATCTCTCTCGCACTCGTATGACACGGGGCCTTAAGGCCATGTATCACACCGACCGAGCGGCCACGAGTGCGAGAGAGATAGCTGATTTACAGTTTCACAGTGTTCTCCTATGTGGTTGATTTTTCGGAAAAAAGAAAGGAAACACCTTCCGCTCTGTTGAACGACGAACAACGACTTTCCCTTCGTTTGTCCGGAATGTGAGTCGTCTGGGAGAGAACGCTACAGTAGGATTTTTACCGACCGAACGTGTGAGCCATGTCCTTAAGTGATATTACTAGTTTTCGGAAAAAAGAAAAATTGAAGCAACGAAACAGTTTTGAATTACCCTTACATATGTGTTGGAAATTAAAAAATTGCCGTTCGTTGCACGTCGAACTTTCACTAAAAATTTGTGCTATACTGTAATAAATTGTTTCAACTCTGCATGAAATGTTACAATTTTAATTGTAATAACATTGTACGTATTTGACCCATCCCACGGGTATGGCATAATCAGATTCCTATTTCTAATTACACAAATAACTGGTAAACAAAATGTTAGGGTGTAACGGAATTGTTTTGCAGTAATAAATAAATCTGCTTCTTTGTGGCGCCATCGCGACTATTCGGAACGGTCGGAGCGGTTTGATATGGTGATCTTCGTAAATGACTATTCGAAAAAAATAAGTAAACAAAAATAGCTGTAACAAATAGTTGGGAAACAACATTTTTTTAAGAACGCGTTCTAATTGGTATGGCGAGCTATAGCTCCCGCCCCTCTATGAGTATGGCATGTCGCTAGCGCTAAGTTGATTCTTTATCGACTACCAGAAAATACAAGAATTTTTGTGTAACAAATCGTATCGGACCCATAATTGATCGGACAATTTCGAATAATCGTCCTGCGATTACGCCCCGACGACCAGCGTTATGACAATTTTTTCCCCCCGTTTCATTTATTACGTCATTATTCGACCCCAAAGGCCTATTCTGTAACTCGTAACGACAACTTTCGTTATTGTTATAACCGGATAAACAAACGTTATAATTCAGCTACCAATAACTACCAAACAATTATCTTCCGTTTGAGGCTTATTAGAACGAGATCGGTCGAGAAAACGTAATGAAATCGAACTGTCACTGCTCCGCGTATTCCGTTGGATCCATCGTAGCGAGGTATTACGGCTCCGCCCCTCTTTCGCCTACGTCTGAACGTAGATGGTTTTTCGATGGGCGTAAGGAACTAATTACCAAACGTCGGGATTGGCACATTTATCACCACCAAACGATTCTGAAACGATTGAGCCAGTCATTTGGATGGATTACACGACAAATATATAAAAAGTTCTGCCAACTTTCCAATAATAAAAAAAAAGATTATTCAATTATAAATAATCGGTCGAGCACGGAAACATTTTTATTGGGGTATCAATTACCATCAAATGACCGCCAAGCGATTACAATAATAAAAACATTGAAAAGTTTAAAGTGGTTCGGCTAAATTTTTAAAGGTATGTTTGTTCGAGGATATTTGAATAATTGCAATTCGTAAAGTTGGCGAGACTGGCGTCCTGAGAGGCGCCAATGTCGCCAACCGTGCTAGGGAATTAATTGTTATCTCAAACAAGTAGGCATACCGAATAATTCTATGTGCCAACGATTATTTGGTTTGGTCCCCCTTTTGCTGCCTTTTCCGGTTCTACCGTAGCGTGCGCAAGGTAACAACTTTTAACATCCAAAGGTTATCCGCGCGATCCGTACGAATCCTCGTTGGCACGACAATCAAAATCTTTCACTGACGTTCCTCATGCCTTCTTTTACAACAGTGAAATAATATTTTTCTCGCGAACACCGTATTCGCTTGTTCCTCCGACTCGCTGCAATCGTGTCGCGCATAACCTGTCCGTGTGATAATCGCGCTCTTTCCCTACTTTTCACACGGATCCCGTCTTATCTCGGAAGTTGCTTTTCTCCGAAAAAATACAAACGTAACCCAAACATTTGTCGCGTTTACCGAGTGCAATAAATGTGGCGAAAGGAAAAGGGATTGAGAATGTCTGTCGTGGACAACGAGGAGGCGGAGGAGGCGGAGGACCTGGACGACGACAACGACGGCAACGACGACAACGACGGCAACGACGACAACGACGACCGTACGTTTGACCCTCTCGGCGCACTTTTGTTTCAGCTACAGGATGAAGCAGATCGTTACGAACCAGACGGTCAAAATCCCAAAGGGACTTACCGTCTCTGTAAACTCGCGCACCATCACCGTCAAAGGACCTCGAGGACTTCTCAAGAGATCCTTCAAGCATCTCGCTCTTGACATTCGCGTAAGTCAAACTCACTCGTAAAAGCAAATGTATATCGGAGAAGCTTCTCAAACGTTGAACATTTTCCTTCTTCACGATGATGCTTCGGATTCCCCTTCATTTTCTAACGATAAATGATCACTCCTACACTGAGCCTGTCCCTCGCTAGATGCCGTACAACGACCCCTGTATCGGCCCGAGGCCTAAACCCGACTGCCGCACTGTTTCAGATGGTCGGCCCCAGAAAGCTCAAGGTTGAGAAATGGTTCGGAACGAAGAAGGAACTGGCCGCGGTACGTACCGTCTGCTCTCACATAGAGAACATGCTCAAAGGAGTTACCAAAGGCTATCTGTACAAGATGCGCGCTGTCTATGCCCATTTCCCCATTAATTGCGTCACAACGGAGAACAACAGCGTCATAGAAATCCGTAATTTCTTGGGTGAAAAGTTTATTCGTCGTGTGAAAATGGCACCTGGCGTTACCGTCACCAATTCGGTCAAACAGAAAGACGAACTCATCCTTGAGGGCAACTCCCTGGAAGATGTCTCTAGATCAGGTTAGAATATCTTTACCGTCTCTCTTACAAATGCCACGTAGAGCGTCTCTAGTTCAGAAAAAAACATTTATTCCTCCTCAGCTGCCTTGATCCAACAATCTACCACAGTTAAGAACAAGGACATCAGAAAGTTCTTGGACGGCCTCTATGTCTCTGAGAAAACTACGGTTGTACAAGACGACGAATAAATTATATTCTATCAACCTATCGGACGACGGCCTGTCGATCCCCGGTGCCCGCCTCATTTTTCATCCCTCTTGTATTCATCTATTATTAATACTCCATACAAACGAATTTTCAATCGTAAATATCCATTTTTGATTAACAATATTTCCATGTGCATTTCAAAGCGTGCGAAAAGTAGCGCCGCCGCTGCTGCTGCTGCTGCTGCTGCTGCTGCTGCTGCTGCTGCTGCTGCTGCTGCTGCTGTCGGACGAGGATGAGCGGGGGGTGGGGAGTGGGCGATTGGACGGGATATCAACTTTGCCGTTGATGGTCTGGTACAAAACGCGCTTTTGACAGAGTATCTTTCGAATGCCGAACCGCGCACGTGTACGTCTGCCTGGTATATTTTTGTGAATAATTTCACTAACGTGGGGGGCACTAGTCACGATTACCATGAAAACCAGATACCGGGAGACTAAACTCCCATGCAAAGCGACTGTAAAAAGCGTCCCCGAAAATGGCTCGAACATAGATGGCGCTGGGGTGTCGCGAGCTCTGTATACATTGGTCGACGAGGTGAAAGCGATCGGATGAGTTTCTAATCTCACGAAAGACCGAGCGTGACGGAAAACGTAAAAATTTTCGCCGATCTAGACTCGATAATTTCCACATGACGATTTGACGAAAAACCTCCAAAAACGAAAAAGTGAGTCTTGGTTGAACATACTCAATATTGTGACTAAAAACTCTATTGCCTGTGAGTAACTATACTTTATGCGTATCAATCAATCACCGTATCACTTCGACTTAAATTTTATTATAACTCTGGCACAAAAATCGATTTGTTTTTTTTTTTTTCTCTTTAAACGGTAGATGTTTGTATGTAGAATATTTTCCTGAAATTTCAAAACAAAATTTGACAATCTTCAAACGTAGCAGCCCGTCAGCGCTGTGTCTCACTGTTCAGATTTAAAGCGGGCGAAACCTTCAAACGCCTTTCCATCAAACAGATTTTCGAATTCAATGTATGGATAGTACAAGTGCGTCCACTGATCCGCACGCATCGGCTCGGCGGTAATTCCGATGCAATTTCTCGGCGGTGCAACTAATCCGATGCGTACCGATGACAATCGGCAGTTCGAATGCTGCGGATACAGTGGACGCACTACGCCTAATTAATCCGTCCGATGCGGATCTGTGGGCGCTCATCTTAAGGGATCAGTGTAAAATTTCCAAAAAATCGATTTAAAAAAATACATTATGCGATATTTAGACGGTTCTAAGCATGTTGTTCAATACTTGGGGCGAAATTTGAGTAATTTCGGTCGCTACAGCGTTTCTTAGAGAAAGTTATTCGACCAGCGGTATAGGACTCCGAAACTTCAAGCACGTTTTTTTCCAAATGTCTTTCACAACGGTGTACACTCTCAAGGGAAGAGTTTTCAAGCTATTTGTCTCATATTTTAACGTAACATTCTTCACGCCATTCTTCATCTTGCTATGGAAGCTTGTATCATATTTTTTTAAACGAAAAACTCGAAAAAATATGCTGAATTTTATACTTTTTTTTTTTTTTTTTTTTTTTTTTTTTTTTTTTTTTTTCTTTCAAAACGCCGCTATTTTGTCAATTTTGATTAAAAAAAAAATAGCCTCCATGGCAAGGTTGGTGCTTTCATACTGACGAATAATCTTTTTACAAATTTTGTTTCAGATAATATTTACGGCTACAACCGTGTACGCCATGAAAACACCTTTTTTCGAAGACATTTTCAACCGTTAAAAAATGTAAAAGAAATAGAAATAAACGTTCAAAAATGTATTTTCTGTTATTCATGGGTGCTTTGATGTGACAAAAAATCAGACTGATTAGCTTATTTTAACCATCGAAAAATAAACCGCGAAAATCGACTATTTTTGCGACCTATTACACTGAAATGATCCCTCAATATTCACAGCATACTCTCCAATATATCAATGATAGTTGATCATGAAAGAAAATGGGTTGAAAAATGATGTTAACGATTCTATAGAGGTATATAAATGTACACTTTTTAAATAATCAAATAATTTTTTCAATATAATTCGGTATGATTGGAATTTTATATGAAAATGATCGTGTAAAGATAAGGACTAAGGATTTTTGTAAGTATCAAACATAATTGGCAATTTAGAAATTGAATTCTGCAGACTCAAGTTTGGTCATACATACACGTTTTGTACTCTGAAAAATTACACCAATAACAAACTAAATTTTATCTTATCTAAAAAAACTATGCTTTATCCGTACTGTATGCGTATTAATCGAATACCGTATCACTTTGTCTTAAATTTGATAACTCTGATACAAAGATGAATGAATGTTGGGTACATCAGATAGTCTCCGTTGATTGCTACCATGGAACAGCACGGTATCCATAAGGTATATACGTAACAAGTTGAAACCGCATATGCAATATTTCGATATATATTTCCAACACAGAATCAACAGGAGTCTTTAATAATCTATTCTTGAGAGCCTCGCAACACGCGCCATTGGCAAGAGATATTAAATTTGTCAAATGATCGCTGAGTAGGTTACCGACAGAGTTGCTGTTGCGCCGCCGTCGTTATTACCGACAAGTGATCCAATGGACGAATTTTAACACACGTTTTCGTACAGTGTTTGCTTTGGCGACATACATTTACGAGGATTAGAAATGGAAGTGTCAGCGATGCTCGACGAGGAGACGGGCGAGTCTATCCTTCGTCCCTTTCCCTTATCCGCTGATAAGCGAGAAAGGAGCGATTTATCGGTGAATAATGTCGAAACCGGTGAACCCGAGGTCTGTTTTAATAACACGCTCGCGGGTATTAAACATCGACGAGTCCCCTTTCAGGTACGCATTATACTCGCTTGTACGAAAAGTTGTACCGCCCCTCTGCCCCCACGAGACTGACAGGCACGCGCCACTTTCAAATACCAAGGGATAAAAAATACGTTTCCTCGAATGCCGAGGTAAGCAGGCGGACGAAACGTTTGATGCCTTGCCCACTGCCGGTACGTCCTTTGCTCAAACCAATTCGATATTTCTACTTCTCATCACGATCATCTATTTCCGACGGATTCTCAGTCTGCTGACTATATTTGAGGTCGCTTTTCGCATTTGCACTCGCCGCGCAAAAGCGAACGTCTCAAAGATGTTTTTTTCTTTCGATCAGCCTTTCACGGAGTTACCTCGGAATTTTGTGCTCTCTTTCAGAATGAAAATTGCATGGACAGTCAGTAAGGTACAGCAAATACGAGTGTACAAATTGGTCCGTCAGTGTAGTTGCGCCAAGAGAGATGACGTTACGCAACGTGACGAGTACCATTCTATCACTTGCTCTCTTTGACGATCAATCACATTTATTGTCCGTATAATACATGGCCAACTTTTTACGTAACTCGTTGTCTTTCCGGTTGTACGAGTAAACATATATCAACCGCCCGAGAATAATAATAATAATTTTGAATCTAATGAGAATAAAAATAATTGTCAACGTTGAAGCCCGAGATAAAAGGCTTGTTTCTCTTCGGTTTTGTTTTTCTTTACAAATTCATGGAGCTTCAAGCTCCTCCGACTCCTCCACGCAAATATCTTTGTACAATTGAGGACGTTGCACGGTGGCGCGTTTCGATACGGGACGCGGGAGCCTCAACGCGTCGCTAAAATTTCTCTGTTTGCTATCCGACATATGAGATTGAAATCTGTCTCCAGATGCGATCTCCAAAAACGACAACGGCTCCACAAGAGAGCCGGATAATTCGGGCTCTGGATACCGTGAAATATACGAGCAACGGCACGTCCGGTGAAATTATTATCGCGATAGCTCGATATCAAACCCCGAACGTCGCTGGCTATCGCCTCCTCGCTCGACACCGAATGCTGAAATAATAAGATTAACGTGTGTTACACTGTGACAACGCGAGCAGCAGCAGCAGCAGCAGCAGCAGCAGCAGCAGCAGCAGCAGCAGCAATCTGGTATTATTTGTTTGGGTTTACTTGTCGAGGAGGTGGCAACTCGAGGATCGACAGAGGTGCCTCCGAGAGGAAATATTCTCGTATTATTTGTTTGAGTGATTCGGATTTTGAGATGACCTCTTGGCTCACTTGTACGCACTGTTGCACACAATTTCTACTAAACTTGGAAAGCGAGGCGTGAATCGTTTCGAGTTGAAGCAGGGCCGAGGTTTCCTGCGATTGAGCGCGATCGGCGAGCGCCTCAAGCGCATCGTCGAGCTCGCTGTCCGTTAAATCACCCGGAGCGCGCACACGAAAACCGAGTGTATCAAAGTGGACCGATATCGCCGACCGTTTTCCTGTTAGGCCACCGTTGCCCTCCACTTAAACACAAATAACCGAGACACGTTGGCATTTTTTTCCTTCGCTTCTCTTCCTTTCTTTCTTAACCAACCAGTTTTCCATTCCAAGTTTTTCAGGTGACTTTTGACGACACCGCTGTCCCAACCGATCGCCGCGGCTACATCGACCACGGGAAATTCGACCATAGAACTCGATTCGTGAGAGATGCCCCTCTTCAGGTCCAAAGCTATAGCCATTGCGAGAGGTGGTGACTGGGAAGAAAAGGTACCGTTACAAAGAAATGTTGAAAAGCGTGTTGCTGCTAATATGGACCAAGGCTTACCGTTTGTGCAGCTATTTTTAAGACCTTTGGACCCGCATAACTCGAAACCTTTGCGTTTACGTATACCGAAGGTAGTACAGTGATGTATCTATTGGGATGAAGCTCGAGATAGCACAAGAGCGTCGATATACTCTCCTCGGTAATATCAAGAGCTCTGACAGTCTCCTCGATGGGTATCGCGACTTCGTGTCCCGGACAACGCTGACGAACGTCGTCGCCGCTTCCGCCGCTTCGACACGAGCACGCGACAAATATCTTGCCGAGGAGACGTCTTATCGTGTGCCTGTCAACGCCGTTGGCGAATATGTGACGACGGAGCTCGAGCTTGTCGGCATCTTGCTGTTGTATGGGCGAGATGAATAGGGCCGCGCGTTTCACACGGTAGAGAAGACACACGATCGGTCAGTGAGAAAAAAAAATATATATATATATATATATCGAGCTTGACGTACTGATAGAATACGTACCGAGGGCGAGAGGAACAAATGACAATGAGCCGGAAGATTGTCGCGTCCGGCACGTCCGACTTCTTGCACGTAACCCTCGAAACTTGCGGGCATGTTGTAATGTACGACCGATCTAATATCGGGTTTGTCGATACCCATACCGAAAGCTATGGTTGCCACGACGATTCTCGTTTCACCACTCATGAAAGATCGTTGTACAATTTTGCGACGAGCAGCGGTGAGACCGGCGTGATACGCTTCCGCGTAAGGGGAACATTTACTCTTGAAAAGAGCTCCGGTCTCTCGAGAATCGGCCTGGAAAGAGCGAGAGAGAGAGAGAGAGAGAGAGAGATAGATAGAACAAAAACAAGAACGCGGTGCGAAGGTGAGTTACAGAATAAGCCAAAGAAATTGAAAATAATGTGAATGGCGGCAGTCCGACCTGCAATGCGATTCTGACGAGTCCGGCGATTCTCGTGCACTCATCGCGTCTCGTGCAATAAACTATAACAGAGTCGCAATCTTTGAACCTCGGGCTCAGAAGGAGATCCACGAGAGCTCGATCTCTCTGCTCGTCCTTGGAAACGGTGAGAGTTAGATTTTGTGGCATCGGTGTGTCCGATATGATACCGGACGTACCGTCGGGAACGTTCAAGTGTCGGACGATGCTCTCCGCGGTCGCTCTCGTTGCAGTCGCCGTCAGACCGAGTATAGTCCGAACTCCAAGTTTTTCCAACAGTACTCGACAAATCATGAGATAGGAGGGACGAAAATGGTGAGACCATTGGGATATGCAGTGGGCCTCGTCGATACAGGCGAACGCGATCGGTGGCAATTGCCCAAAGAAACCACCGCCGCTGAAACCGTTCGATCTCTCCCCGGCCACCAGGGCTTCCGGTGAAACCAAAAGAATATCGACCTGGCCGGCTTTCGTCCTTTCTGTTATCTCTCGTCTGACTTTGGCCGTTTGGCCGGTGTGCAGCGCGGCCGCTGACAAAAATTTCGGTATACCTGATACTTGATCGTCCATCAGAGAGACCAGAGGCGACACGACCAACGTCAGGCATTTCGAGCGTCGCGCGTACAAGTAAGCCGGTAATTGATAACACAGAGATTTTCCCGAACCCGTAGAAAGCGTCACGAGGGTAGATTGCCCGGATAAAATTCTTACGATTGCTTTTTCTTGACCCGGTCGGAAACTTTCGTGACCGAACAATTTGAGAGCTTGAAAAACTTGATCAGGCGTCTCGAGTGGGCTACCGTCCGAGGGAGGTGGAAACATGGCTTCGACCGGACCATTTAGCGGTTTCAACAGTTTTTTCAACAATTGTTCGGGAATTTTGTGAGCCCCGAGCTTATGCGTCATCGTCGACGGCGGCGGGCGGGGTGTCCTTTCCGAATCCGGCCAAATCGGCTCAAAGTCAGATTGATCAAACAGCTCGTCGTAATTCTCCTTCAAAGATGTTAGCTGCTCTTTTTTTGTCAAAACGTTGGACCTAAGCGACGGACGCACGGGCAATCGATCGATTCTCGTGTTGTGTGCCGAAATGGCATTTTTCGCAGCCAATTTTTCGACTTGATCGAGTGTTAAAAATTCCAGGCATTCGTCTTTCTCGTCACCGGCGTTGGGCAAGAGATCTTGACTTTTGGCAGCTGCGGTGCACCGGCCCGCGTAATGTCCACTTTCACCGCACTTGAAGCAGGCACCTCCATTTTTCTCGACGAAATCTGCCAAGTCGAGATCCGCTGAGCCACCGCTCGACGATATTTCCTTCTTTCTCTGTTTCCACTGATTCTTTCGATACTTTGAAGAATTGAAGCCTCTCTTTCCCCTCACAAAGACCTTCTTTTTTATATTAATGCGTACAAAATTCTCATTTATCCTGCCCGAGGCTACTTTTTCTTCGAGTTTTTCGCGAGCGGTTTTACCGCTTGTTCCGCCCTCGAGCGGGCGCCTCGTTTCTTCGATAGTACGTTCAGTAGTTCTCGTCTCGATCGATCGTGCAAAATCACCGACGAGATCACCGCTCGTATTTTCCGGTATAGCGAAACGCGGAACGACACGAGTCGCCGTCGTCTCAACAGAGTATATTGGAATATTTGCTTCTTCTCGGGGCTTTTTAACCTCCTCGCTCTCCTTCTCCTCTTCCGCTGCCGCCGAGGATATCTTCCCCGTCTTTTTTCTCGTTGGGCGTTTTGCCCTTGCAAGCCTCGGTGAAGCTTGCGCTATTTTCTTCGTCGTTGTTTCCATTTTGCCTTGGCTGCTCTTTCGCTTTTTGCTCGTCTCGAGCACCTCTCCTCCAGGAATCTGCCGCTGGTGCTGCTGCTTCAGATCCAACGACAAATCCACGGGATTGTCGAATTCAACAAATTTTTGGCGTTTGGCTGATCGTTCTCTCGTCGTCTCGACGTTTCTCACGCGTTTTTTCCGTCTCTCGTCCTCGGAATCGCTGTTACACACGAAATCCTCCGAGTCCGTCATGATATCGGTAACGGCGGCGGCGGCGGCGGCGGCGACGGCGGCGGCGGTGATTTTGTCGGGCAGAGAAAGACTCGAGTTTTCGAGGCTCGTCGGGGCGTTACTCGTATCCGCTGACACACCTTGAAGAGCCTCACTCGTGCAACGTTCCAACCATCGGTGATTAATATTACGATCGAGTGTTGTCGCGCGAATCGTTGTCTCACCTTTTATCAATCGATGTATCGCGCTCGTCGGATACGACGTTGTTTTTGTCTTTGGATGTACGAGTTTTAAGTTTTCTCCCCACAAAAGATTGCAGGTACTCGGATCGAAACCATCCGTCGATTCCTGGGTCCCCTGGTCACCGGCGCTCACCTCATTCGCCGCTCCGACTTCTGACTTGCCCCTGCCGAGTTTGTTCATCGAGAGCGATTTTCGGGGATTTCTCTTGGTCAAATGAGACGAAGAGAAGCACTTTTGGGACAGTCTGAAGCTGGCGGAAAGACCCACCCCTACACTCTTACTTCCGCTCGAGCAGGACCGTAGCCGCGTCGCCTTTGCCTCCACTGTGGCATCTCTGTTCAAATGGGAGCCCCAGGCACCGTCGACGTTAGGCATTTCCACAACGCAAGAGGCCAAAGGTGTTTCCATCTCGCCGAGTGAAACTATCTCCTGTTTGGAAGCGCTTGGATCGACGTTCTCTAAATTTGCTCCCGGAAATTCGCCATGGAGACGCGTGGCGGCTGCCGCCGTTGTACGGAGCACGCACAGCGGAGCGAGCTGCTCCATCTCTGGACTTGACACGTTAGCCGAGACGTTGGCCCGAGATTCGTCTGGAAAGGTGATATCCGAGAGTGTCTCGTCGAGCGCCCGCGTCTTCATTTTGTAATACATTTTGTAAGACTCTTTGATGGCATCGTCGGCTCCTCTTATGTCTTTCTAAAACGTTATAAGAGAGGTGGTACGCGGATGTTACGAGAGTGTATTGTCCAAGTGGGAAGCTTTGTTTTATTTTTTTTACGTAAAAGTCGATGATTATGTACACCACCGCCACGCTTACCTTGTTCGGTTTCCGACCGTGTTTTTCCTTGAAATCATTTTCCCACAGTTTCACCCGCAATTTGTTCTTTTGGTATTTGTTTTTGAAGTTCGGATCCTCGAGGAGAGCCATACCGCGCACGGTGGCTTGCGGGATGATAAGCGATCGTGGATTTGGATGTCGCAAGCAGAAACTGTGCCGAGCCGATATCTGGAACGATTTCGCGACGGATGGCGACCTCTCGTGGGGCCCGCCAAATTTTTCTCCATTTCGAAGCTCAGAGAGACAAAGAGAAAAAGTCGAGACTCACTTCACTCGTTGCTTCTTTTCCTTTATTCCGCGCAAGCATACGTTGAGACAAATATTCCCCTACTTTATATGTACGTCTCTATTTATTTATATTATGTACAAAGTATGTTTTTCGGGCGCCACCGCGGCCGCCACCATCCGTCCTTCCGTTCGCGTATAAATTTTCTCTCATCCCACGTTGACGCGCTGTCGCTGCTCGCTTCTCCCGTGTTCGCTCGATATCGTTGAATTTTGGAACATAAACAAAATCGTACACTCTCGGGGAATTAATATTTACGAGAGAAGGAGAAAGAAAGACGTTCCTTTCCCCGGGCAATATACAGGGTGAGGCACTAACTGTTGCCACCTTGAATATCTCTGTAATTATCGACGTCACAAAAAAATGTTTGAAACAAAAGTTGTACCGTACGAAAGTTGTCATCAAATGCGACCATTTTTTTTTATCGTTGTGGCGGCGCCGTCGCACAGTAAAGGTCACCTCCACTCTTAAAAATGGGATGGTACACTTTTTTTTTCAACTATCTTGTAGAGCATTGAAAACTGCATCAAAAACATTTAGGGGTCAAAGTCGTTCAAGGTCATTTAAGATCAAAAAGTGACATCAACTTTATTTTTATGTGAAATTACCTTTATTCACAGTACTGTGAATATATTCTTATGCAGTTATTTTTTATGCAGTTTTCGATGCTCTACAAGATAGTTGAAAAAAAATGTACCGTCCCATTTAAAAAAGTGGAGGTGACCTTTACTGTGCGACAGCGCCTCCACTGAGATAAAAAAAAAATGGTCGCATTTGATGACCCCTTTCGTACGATACAACTTTTGTTTCAAACATTTTTTTGTGACGTCGACAATTACAGATAGTCAAGGTGGCAACAGTTAGTCCCTCACCCTGTATATCGTATAGTTGACAATGATCGAGCCGAGAAATCGATTCTTCGTTTAGATTTTTTTTTCTTCTTTTAGCAATATCTATACTCGTTGGCTATGATATTATTATTATTATTATTCATTGATAATATCGATATTCTTTATGCATTGCCCATTATTATTATTTTTGCTCGTTCAGTGTACATCGGTAACTCGCTTCCTTTCTTCTCTTTTGTTTTCCTTAGAAACGGGAGGGGCTCTCGTGAATAGAAAAAAATTTTTATAAAAATATGTAAACGCGTGGGTGTTTTTGTCTCGTATAGTTGTGTGTGTGTGTGTGTGTGTGTGCGTGTGTGTGATTGCACGGGCCAATAATAGTTAGGTTTGCCCCTCAGCACATCTCTGCGCTTTTTTCACGTTATCATAACGAGTGTACGAGAAACAAAATTTAATTAAAAAGAAGCTCTCGCATTCAAACGATTCGCCTTAATATTTTTCCTCCGCGCTCGTCTCCCTATCTTTATTCGATATAAATAAAATAGCGCTTTGCGTATTATTTTGAGCCACGCGTGTATAGAAAAGAAAGGCACTGAACGATAGACAGCAGCCGGATGCGAATCAACACCTTTCGTCAAATTGAGAGATATACATTAGCTCATTTATCAGCCTTGCTACATCGACAAAGTCATCGTGTATATTATGGAGGTTTCAGTCACCGCGTGAGATAAAACAAACGCGAGCCAGACCTAGGGCTTTAATCAATTATCGAATTGACAAAAAGCCAGTGAGCGCTGCAACGATCGCGCTTTTGTTTATGATTTTTTAAAAATCTTTTTTCAATCTTTGCCAACAGTTAAATATGCCTAAGCAAATAATATTAATCGTAACAAACCGGGTGTATAATTCTCATTCAAAACTAATCATACGTGCCTATATGGGATTTTTTCCTTCCATTATATTCTTGTCGATTAAACTTGTAAGATAGGATAGTGTGTTTATATGCGATGATTTTTTTTTGTAGCAGCATATTGCGGAAGGTCTGTATTGGTCTGACGATCGCTAGCATTGTCGCCGCCGCCGCTTCTTCGCGTTATCAACGAGTCCTGCACATTGCGAGAATTATGTCGAATAAGCTTTTTTGATTTTATTCCGAAGCGGCATACGCAGGCTGCTGCTGCTGCTGCTGCTGCTCACATTTTCACTCAATCTACCGATATACAACAAAGCCCCCTCCCGTATATGTACTTTTATTCTCATTCCGGTATCTGTACTATACAAACACGTGTGTCTTGCAATCCTTCGTAATACAAGACAAAGCAATTGCGTCCAACGGAAAACAACATCAGGCTGTCTTGAAATATCGGCAGTTTTTATTCTTCTCTTTTCTTTACACAAGGCGCGCCAGGTTGTCCCCTGCCGCCGCCGCCGCCGCCGCCGCCGCCGCCGCTGATATTCAGGGCCCGGTGTGACTTGCGTCACTAGCCGGAATAAATAATGCACACCTACGCGAAAATAAAGGCTAAACGAATCAACAGTAATTAGTGTTTAATTTTGAAATTTTTCGCTTTACATCGTTTATAGCAATCATAATATGATTGACCAAACGGCAGTACACAGCGCGTATTATACACATTTACGCGCGCATGTATATGATTGCTTTAAAAAATCAGACTTTGTGGGCCACCCGAAGCTTTCCTCCTCGCGAGGCGGTGGCAGCGGCGACGGCGGTGGCTGCTGTTCCCTTTCTATTTTTTGCGCACCGATTTCTGCGACAATTATACTGCGCCCGCGAACCAACATAAACGAGAAAGAATTTTTTTCAAATTGGCGTTAAAGAATATTTGTGCGCGGAGGAAAAACGCGAGTACGTCTTATCCACGGTTATTTCTTGTTCGTTTTGCGCGTTATACCCGTACACCCGCGAGCGAGCAGTCGCATCTCATCCAAATTCACCTTCTTCGTAGCCGTTTTTCGGACGTGTCGCATCGCGGGGGCCGTGCGTCGTCGCTTGCCGAAAATAAAATAAACTCAAACAAAAATAATATTAAGGATAATAAGTGGAGAGAGAGATAAGAAGGGTTTGACCCGCAACGACGCTTCAGAGCAATATAACGAAAGAGCACCGCAATGCGCCTCCTTGAACGCCAAGGTATATATATATATATCTCCCCGCCTTTATCGATTCTCCGGTCGCAACCATGGTACGCAACGCCACGTAAAAAAACAATTGAAAACGATTCGTCGGGCAGCATCGCTAACTTAAAATATTACATTACACACCGTCGATAATCCTTTTTAATTCGGGAGATTGATTTTTCTCATTTTTTTTGGTTGCTTTTTCGGTTTTTTTGTTCGTTTCTTGATTTTCTTTTTCGTTTTTTTTTCTCTTCATTCGTCAACACCTCTGTACGGCATCATCCTATACCCCAATTCTGCACGCATATATCAGTAACAAATATATCATATGCGCTCTTTACTATAATGTATAGATACATATAATCGTGTAACACCTAAAGCCAAGCTCCTGCTGTATTAATATACATAACATTCGAGGCACTTAATTCTGTGCTCAAATATGCTTTTTCGTATCGTTTTATCTTTTTCATTGTCGTTTCGTTTGGGTTTGCATCGGTTTTCGTCCAGGCGTATGTCGGAACGAAGCTTCGTCTTCCAAACTGTGCGACGCGTTCGATATCCCCCACCCCCCCACCCCTCCTTCTACCCTCTTTTGTGTAACAACGGTATAAAAAAAGGGTATAGAAACACGTTTCGCATCACCCGACGAATGCGTGACTCTTTTAGATGCTCGTAATGCACAACAACTCGCAACGTCTTTCCGATTCGTTTCTATCTCGTAAACGTATCGTTCGAATCAAATGTCCCCCACTCCTTCTCTTTCGTCGAAACAAACCCCCTTTTCGGAATTGAACATTCGGTGCCAAAATGGCTGGCAATATTCCACAAATAAACAAAATAAAGAACGTAAATGTGTTTCCTCGCCCGTTTCATCTCTTGTTTTACGCACTTTTGTTGCTTCGGAAGTTTTACCGAGTGTACGGGGTTTCTTTTCTTTTTTCGTTTGGCACAGTCACAAATTTTTACCCACCAATTAGGGCCCTTGGTATTCTCTGAGGAGAGACGGTGCAGGCGCGTGAGCTGTGTGTATTTTAGGGAACAGAGGGGGGGGGGGGGGCGAGAGACAAATGTATGGGAAAGACAGGAGAAACGGAAATATTCACACTTTAACTTAAACATTTGTTACAGACTACGAAATATGTACCTCCAAAATCACAGAACCAATGCGCGATAAGGAAACTCTCGTACGTGTACGATGCTGCCGTTTGCGTCTCGTCTCGAGTCGTGAGAGCTACCGCTCTCTCTCTCTCTCTCTCCCTCTCTCGCTCTGTCTGTTCGTCGCCCCCCCCCCCTCTGCCTGAGAATCGCAATGGGGAATTCCATTGTTTCAATAAACGGTACCGCTTGTTTCTCTTAAAGGCGCCACCTCCTCGCAGTGTCACTGTACAACGTGGAACAAGAAGGTTTCTGTTGGCGGCTCGCATTGTCGACCGAGACGACTCGAAAAACGAGCGAGCAAGGAGATGAGAAAGGAAAAATGCCTCAAAAATGGTAATAATCGAACCGAGTGATATCTGTAAAATAGTAAAAGTGCATCAGTGTTAAAAAGTTTAGCCACTCTGTGCTCTTGATTATTATCTAGAACAATATACTCACACAGATCAGCGGCTCTATTCGCTTCCATCCTTGACATCGTCCGTTTTGTGTTTTGTACAATGAAGCTCGCGAGTATGCTGAGCTACTTGGGCATAACTTGGCCTGCCAGTAAGCTCCTGCTGCTGACCGAAAAAGAAGAAACAGAAAAGAAAAAGAAAAAAGTGAATATCTGCGACAAACAAATCTGCTGTATATCGAGAAACATTTTGGATAATCGAGCGAAAAAAACGTGTCTTTTGTAGAAAGTTCGAGCCACGTGTGTGCGCGACCCCTGTTTTGAGTTGCAACCTTGCTGCCCCGTCAAAACGGGCTACTCGTCGTCGTCGTCGTCGTCGTCGTCGTCGTCGTCGTCGTCGTCGTCGAAATTTGCATTTTACGCGCTAGCGCACGATCTCGATCAAGTTAAAATCTTTCTGATTCTCTTTTTTTTCCAAGTGTGGGTGTGAGTGTGTTGAAAAAAACCGTTGTGGACACTCAAGTTCTTGTTCAAAGAAGAAAAAAAAGAAGAAGAATAAGAAGAAAGCGGCGTTTGCCAACAGTGTGACATTGAAAATCCGCTTCGACGTGTACAAGACGACAAGTCACTTACTAACGAAAGGCCACATCCGGCGTGCGTGCGAGCTGGCTCGTTCGGGACGTCGGAATCGCACCTCGTTACCAGTTCGATATCTTCCGCCGCGTTTGTACTTATGGCCCGCTCATCCGTGCCGTTCGCCGTCTTTGACTCACCGGTCTTTACGGATCTGTTATGGCGGTGGATTTTAGTTACGGTTATACCCCCACCTTCCTTCGCCTTTCTCTCTCTCTCTCTCTCTGTCTCTCTCTCTCTCTCTTCTCTCTCTCTCTCTCTCTCTCTCTCTCTCTCTCTCTCTCTCTCTCTCTCTCTCTCTCTCTCTCTCTCTCTCTCTCTCTCTCTCTCGACTGAGATCAATTATTGCGACAAACAACCAGGCCCGCATGCAATTTCAACATCAGCTATGCAGTATAGAGAGAAACGATTGTACCGAACAATGGAGAAAAAAGACGAAGAAAAAAAACAAACAAATTTGCTTAACGACAGCCAACCGAAAGTCGTAATTGTCGTCGTCGTCGTCGTCGTCGTCGTCGTCGTCGTCGCCGTCGTCGTCGTCGTCGTCGTCGTCGTCGTCGTCGTCGTCGTCGTCGTCGTCGTCGTCGTCGTCGTCGTCGTCGTCGTCGTCGTCGTCGTCGTCGTCGTCGTCGTCGTCGTCGTCGTCGTCGTCGTCGTCGTCGTCGTCGTCGTCGTCGTCGTCGTCGTCGTCGTCGTCGTCGTCGTCGTCGTCGTCGCCGCCGCCGCCGCCGCCGCCGTCGTCGTCGTCGTCGTCGTCGTCGTCGCCGTCGTCGTCGTCGTCGCCGTCGTCGTCGTCGCCGCCGCCGCCGCCGCCGCCGCCGCCGCCGCCGCCGCCGCCGCCGCCGTATCCCCTACCCTCTCTTTGAACGTCGGTTGGGGTAAAACAATAGGGTCTCGCAAGGTTGCAGACACACGCTTCATGAACTATTATGTTTGAATATGTACATATTTTTTATTCTCTCTCATTGACAATAAATCCTCCATTTAGACGTTACCAAAAATAATAATCGAAGCATGCGCGCGTTTTGTTACTCTTTTCTTCTTTCCTTTTTTTCGTTTTTATTTTTTGACGTGTCGAAAAAGGAGAAAAAAATTACAGCTTATTCGTTTATCTCGTATCCTTTAAAACTAGAGAACTTTACTCAAAATGCATTTAAAAGTAACTTGAAACCGAACAATCGATATAATCATAGTCATAATAAGAACAATAGTTTTTATAATAATAATAGTCATAGCACTAACAACAACAACAACAACAACAACAACAATAATAATAATGATAGTAGTAACAGAGAACTCTGAATATCATGGTGATCCCTATATATCGTTTATCCGTCGTGGTAGTCGCTGCCTGTCCTCCTCACAATTCTAGTTCGTCATTCTTGCCTATCCATTTCTTTCCGCGCACATACATACACGTACCGCCTCGCGCTATTTTTCCTATCCTCATAACTTTTTCTTTCATCCATCTTGTCAATAATTTCGAAATTTTACTGCGAAATTCGAATCGGGCGCGATCCCTCGAGGGAAACTTTTTCCTCCTCATCTATATTCAAAACGGAGTCCTTTTCGAATTCGTTCGAACCTGCGGAAACGATATATTTCCTCGAAAATCTTTCGAGGCATGGCTGTCTATTTCGCTTTACGAAAAATATTTTTTTGTCGACTCGTGACCCGCTCAACTGACACGTATCGATTAATAGAAATAAATGGCAAATAATGTGTGTGTGTGTGTGTGTGTGTGTGTGTGTGTGTGTGTGTGTGTGTGTGTGTAATGTGTATATAAATATGACGACCGAATGCACCTTTCCGATGAGAGGACACTCCAACAGCCTTATCCATTCCTCATCGAAGTCCCGGTGGGGAAATGATGGATGGAAAAAGACGAAACAAGAAGAAAACATACCCAACGGAAAATATTAACCCTACCGAACGGAAACAGAAAAAAATAAAATAAATCGAATCTTGTGTGTCAACGTTAAAAATGTACCAACACTCTAGTCAATTCGTTGCAAATAAGAAATAACATAAAAATAATGACTCGAATCACTGGTTCGCGACTTAAAACTGACCAAGATCCTTCCAATTTGTTTGTTGCAGTTTGCGCGTCAATCTCGGTTCGATGAAGAAAGGTTTAAGGTACGTTTTAACAACAATCAGACTGCTTCTTCAATCGCGTTTGAAATTTTGCATAATTATCTTCCTCCCTCTACTTTTTTCTTTCTTCAAATTGTTGCTTCTCGCGAGGTTCTTCACGCGTTCACACATATTTCTATATACGCGCATATATACGCCTGTGTGTCTGTGTGTTCGGAGAGAAAAGACCCGGGATCGATGCGAGACGTTTCGTAAGCACAGTGCCATCCAGCGTTTAAATCATAGCATACCAAGAAGAAAAAAAAGACAACGAAAAGATAATTAAGCCAACAAAACGAGAACGAAAGAGAGAAAGCGGCATGCCCTCAGGCCCCGTAACATTTACCTGTTTAGTTTTTTTCTTTTTTTCTTCAAACGGCATATCGCCAAAAATCAATAGAATAACAAAAAGAAAAAGTAATGAAAAAAATGCTCGGAACGTGAAATAAAAAAAAAAAATAAAAAGAGAGAAAGAAAGAAAGAAAACGAAAAAATCTATACTATGCTTGTGTGTAAGTGTATGTATTTATATATAGATACGCGTGTTTGTTTATAGAAGATAAAAGCACACTCACTTATCGGGAGATGACGGGGGAGTGAGGGTGATGCTGCTGAGGGCGATGTCTGTGGAATCTGTCATGTTGTTGTTGTTGATGTTGTTGTTATGGTTGTTTCCTGTAGTCGGATTATTCGAGCCCGATGTACAAACAAAGGATGTATCGAGGCTCGCCTTACTAGTTACAACGGAGGCAACCGTTGCAACAGTTGAACTCAAATTGGACGATTGTTCCACGTTGCGACAGGCACCACCGGCGCAATTACAACCAGGATTCGGACTGGTCGATCTGCTGCTGTTGGTAGTATGGAGCTGTTGCGGCGGTTGATGGTGATGCGGATGATGGTGATGCGGCGGTGGCGGTGGCGGTGGCGGTGGAGGTGGCGGCGGCGGCGGCGGCGATAGTAGCAGCTGCTGTGGCGATTGTCCCATTGTTGCACCGATCGCTCCTTGCTGCTGCTCCTTGTCTCTTGTCCCTTTCAATTTGGCCGTACCTTTGACCACGTCCGAGAGCCTATTTTGCGATTGTGGACTATCGGTATTGACCGTTTCGAGGTTTGAATTTTTGGACTTTGATGCATCCGCGTCTAGTCCAGGAAGCGGAGGAAATGCCGATGCTTCCAAATCAAATTGGACGATGCTTCGATTGTACTGTGTGTTACTGGCTGGCGATTCCTTCGTCATTCCTGACATATTATTACCGTTGTTACCCTTTGAAGTTGTTTCTTGATCTTTGGTCCGGCGGTGTATACGATGACGTGGAAATTGTTGCTGTGGCTGTTGGTGATGATTGTGCTGCTGCTGTTGCGGTTGCAGTTGTAGCTGCTGCTGCTGTTGGTGTTGTTGTTGTTGTTGTTGTTGTTGTTGTTGTTGTTGTTGTTGTTGTTGTTGGTGGTGCTGCTGTGGTTGCTGCTGTTGCTGGAGCGGCGGCGGCGGCGGCGGCGGCGGCGGCGGCGGCGGTGGCGACAGCAAAGGCGGCTGCTGTACCATCGTATCCAACGTTTGGACATCATTCGTCTCCTGTCCCGATGCTTTAGCGACGTTGTGACTCGTTGGAAATTGGGCTTCGTTGGCCACCGCTACCGTGTGGGAGGAATGGAACTTGGTGCCGCCGGTCGGATAGGAGGAAGTTGGCTTCGTCGTTGGCAAACTCGAGGTAAGCGATGGCGGTATAAGACCCACCGTGCACGGTCCACCGCTGTTTTTCGGTAGATGACAGATACGACCCGTTTGTACCATTCCGCTGTCGAGCGTACCACCACCGCCACCTCTCTCGGGTCCGTTTCTGTGTTTGTTTCTGCAAAATATACCAGAGAAACGCACACGTAAGACCAGTGCTAACGAGTATGGAAATAAATAAAAAAAAAAAAAAAAAAAAAAAAAAAAGACAGGGACACAGCATACCTATTTCTCGGATTGAATCCTCTGCTGTGTGGTTTGAAGCTGTTGTGCGGCGTTATACCGTTCATCGTAAAGACACCCGCCATGTCAAAATAGGCGGGACTTGCGGCTGGCCACGGCATTATACCGGCCGGATAAAACGGTTGATGCTATATACGAAATGAGAAAGAGGTCGAGAGTGAGTTGTATCAAAGATTCAGCTTGAATGTAGCAAGATAGAACGTAGGAGCATCCTTTATTGCGAATATCAAGTACGCTTAGAGAGACCGACGGACTCACGTATAGATGAACCTGGTTGGCGTACGGCGGCATCGTGGTTTGCGGTGGCGGGGGCGGTGGCGGCATCGCCGTACCGTTCGTGTAGAGGAAGCGTTGCTGACCCGGTGGGTAAGCGCTCGGGTCGTAAACAGGCGGCGGTGGTGGAGTACGGTAGCCATTTTTCATGCCACCGACTCCCGGAACGCTCGGTATCGGTAGCCTGTTCATTGGTTTAGCTTTGATGCGCGCCATTATCGGCTTTCCCTGAACAACAAAGACGCTCGATGCAAGGATTCAATCGGGAGAGCGTACTGCCGCGTCTCAAAATTCCTTTACCTGAAATTCTCTAACTTCCTCCCGTAAAAACCTGTAGGCCTTTTGAGCATCCTCGTCCGACTCAAAAGTCACATACCAGGAGCTGTTGTGGGCAAATTCGCAGGATATCAGCCTTGGACATCCCTCGCCCGAGAATAAATTCTGAAAGTAAAAATCAAATCAAATAAATATATATGTACGCATAGAATCAAATTTGACGCAGAGGTTCGCATCATCGTCGTCGTCGTCGTCATCACCTTGACGTCTTCCAATGGCGTACTGTCCGGAATTTCCCGTAGTATAACTATACATCGTTTGTGATTCGGTCTGACTTTTTGGCCTTCCTCGTCGACTTGCACGTTGGGCGATTCGCGTAGCACCTCCGTTATCAACTTTATGTCCGTTGTCAATTTTTTCACTTGATTAAAGTTGGCTACCGTCCAAATAGGTACGTACTGATCGTTGTCCATTTGCGACAACAAATATGTATCATTGGCCAGGTTTTCTCTGAAAAGAAGTAGCGAGTTTCGGTGGAATGGTCGAGCGGCGACGTTACCTTTTGTCTCTGTCTGTCTGTCCGTCTGTCTCTGTCTCTCTCTCTGTCTGTCCGGCTCGGTCGCTTGTGCTCTCTCACCTGGAGAAATAATACTCGAGTTGGGAAGAGAGCATCTGCTTGAGCTGGTCCAGGGGTATGCCGGTCAAGGAGAGTTCGGCCATGGAACTCCGTCGAGCCTGAAGCTCCTCGACGTCGATAGGTGCGTAAGGAAGCGCACCGACGGGCAGCGAGCGCCGCATACCGCCTTCGGACCCTCCAGTGTCCAACATTATTTCGTCAGCGCCGTTGGCGACGTCGTAATCTAGAGGGGAGGCGCCGAGGGTTCCTCCCGGCGAGGCCTCAGGTCCGCCGGGATAGACCGCCCCTTGCGGCAGTGTCCCGATGTCCCCATTCATGTACGCGTACCCTGAAACGGGGAGGAAGCTTCTTGGAGACAATCGACGAGGGAGCGTAACCCTCGCCCGACGATGAAAATTTCAATCGGCCGTGCCAACTCTCGAGTAGGGATAGCACGAGCTTGTCTGCTTCCTCGCGAAGATTTCATATTTCCGACGCATACGGACGGACAGGACAACCATCTGGTAAGTTTTCAAACAGGAGAAAAAAGGAGAAAGAGAAGTTGCGATTGGAGTCA
Organism: Ophion costatus; assembly: GCA_951751655.1. Lineage (NCBI taxonomy): Eukaryota > Metazoa > Arthropoda > Insecta > Hymenoptera > Ichneumonidae > Ophion > Ophion costatus. The sequence goes on from OX632367.1 coordinate 22,263,120, forward strand.
GTGTCGCACGATACGGAAGGGGGAGGAGACGAAGAAGAGACCTCGCGGCAAACACTAAAATACTCGAATGTGGTGACGGAGCGGAACAAGAAAAACAGCGTCGCGCGGGTGTTGATTCGATTTTTGTTCTCCCTCTCGATTGTTGGTTAGACAAGAGCGCGTGCGAGTATACAAGGACCGACGAAGCTTGTACAAATTGTATCGTGTCACAGTGAGATATGCAATATGGTTCGTTGGATATGCGAACACTGGCCAAATATAGAGCGCGGCGGCGGCGGCGGCGGCGGCGGCGGCGGCGGCGGCGGCGGCGTTGGAGGCGCGCGGATGGTTGGCCGGGCCGTTAGCAAAAAATGATCCACGCACGCAGTGCAAGGTGACAACCGTATCGGAAGCAAACTCGTGCGTATCCCGTCTCGTCCTTACCGACTCGACCATTCATTTTTTCCGACACCTTTGCCGAATTTTCTCGGCGCTCAGCCTTATTCGCCCCTTTTTCTTCGCACGATTCCCTCCCACCCGCTCCCTCACTTATTCGCGACGATCGCGATGTTGCTCTCTCGCCTTCACCAGGGCTTCATTTACTGTCTCATTTTCTGCGTGTGGGGTATTGCGTATGCCGTGCCGAACACACACACACACACACACACACACACACACACGCACGCGCGCGCGTACGTGTAGCGTGTATCACACCCGTGCTGCCTCTATCTATTCTATACGATACATCTCTACCCCTCTCTATTACGCCTGCAAGACACGTTTCCGCGATCTTCTCGCTCACCCCGTGTGCCTCTCGTCAACGGCCAAATTCTTGTTAATATTTGCACGATCGTCGTTGTTCATCTAGTCGTATGCGCAGCGGTGGTGGCACGGTCACGATGAAATCATGCGAAAAAAATGAAGGAAAAAGGAAAGAAAAAAAACAGGTCTACGGTTGAAACTGACACGAACGCGAACAATCGTTTGATCTTTCGATGCGTTTTTCTTTACTCTCCTGCCTCTTCCTCTCGTTGTATATTATTGTCGTTTCTTTTTTCTCGTAAAGGTGAAAATTCTTACCGCGAGAAGAAGAGACTCAACTCAACACAATTTCTCAAGGAAACTACAAAATGGCCGACACAGAAAGGCACATGCCCGTGGTTCCAATGCACTGCGCCGGGGCGGGGGAATCTTATTTTTTTTCTTCTAGCTCGTACAGCATGGTTCGACGCGTAGAGGGATAGGCGGGGGGAGGAGGGGCTAACGCTGACATCTGCCGGTCGAATTGCTCAAATACACGGGCGAACCAATCGGTCCCGCCAATTTTGAATTCGGACAAAGCTAAAAGTATTTGTGAATCGATAGGTTTGTTCGCGCTAGCTACACTTTCTACACTTTGACCAGATACAGTAGGTTTGTTCGCGCGTAATAGAAAGTCCACTGGAGGTGTAAGAAGTGTAGAAAAGTGTAGCTAAAACGAACAGACCCGATGTTGCAGCTACTGCGCAGAATGATTTTTTTTTTCGCGTATCGATCGCGCGCGTATTCGCTTCCTTCTCTCGTAAATGAATTCAAAAAGAAGAAACATTGTCCGCAATGCATCGGTTGCTCTGCTCTTGCCGTGCCATCGATGCACTGGTCTTTCGTACAAGCAGCAGGTACGGAAAGGTGTCCTTTTCACCCAGAATTGTTCTATCCGACCCCGTATTCTTCACAATTAAAATTCATAACGCACGATGATGATCAGGCGACGGCAAACACCTTCCTTACAATTCATATCTCCCAGGCTTTGCCAATGTTCTCGGATGTAAAGACGAAGAAAAAAATGTCATTGATTTACTATTGAATTGCCATTTATTTATCTAGAGCAGGAGCCACATTTGTTTCATTCGAAAAATGATAAAGAAAAAAATGGAGATCAAGAGATTGGTTGTTGTGTCAATACTGTTTTTTTTTACCTAGAGGAAAGAACAACTATCATCCGTGCAGAGGCTAACAAACGCGCGCTCGTTCGATATTTTACGTCTGTATTTCATGTTTATTGTTTTTCCTTTATTTCCGTTTGGCGTGACAAGTGAGAGGAATTGGAGGGACCGGCTGAAGAAAAAGAAATAAAAAAAATGGTGACGCGCGAGGTCGGCTTTGACATTTTTCTATACTTTTTAGAGTTTAATCTGCTCTTGAGATAGTCGGATATAATAGTCGAAGAAAGCAACGGGGGTGGGATAGCGGAAGCCAATCGGTGTAGCCTAATTACTCAGCCGACACGTCGCGCGTCTATATTTGACCTCTCTGAAAACGTCGATAGCCCCAAGATACATGCTACCTAGGAGGAAATAATGCATCCATCCACGGCTATCTTCCGTATCTATCACTCTTTTCGTATGATGGATCCTGCTTTTTAACAAACTACCCTCAGAGTAACCCGTGCTGTGCTACCCCTACTCTTTCAAATGTCTGACAAACTTGAGCGGTTTACTCGACATGAGGTTGCTGCTGCTGCAAAATATTGCTTCTTACGATATATCCATTACAAAATGTTGCTTTATTTCCCTCTGGCACGGGCGCACGCGAGCTATCGCGATATTTCGATTATCGCCTCGGTATACGCGTATATATTTGTGTGTGTGTGAGTGTGTGTGCGTGTGTGGTGTGTGTGTGAACGCACGCGCGAGTTTGTTCAATTCTGTGCTTATTTTATCTTAGCTTTTAATTGTTGTTGTTGCAGTTTTTCTTTTTTTATTGAAATATATATGCGTGTATAACAGAGCGGGATATCCCGAGTATCAATGAGCGGTTGCGAGCGATACGGATAATTTGAGACGCCGACGACGAGATGTCCGCAGAGGCGAAGCGGCGCTCGTCGTCTCGGCTAGCGACATTGATGTTGTCTTCTCTTGATTAGAAACCATGAACCTTGAGCTGGTCAGGTTTAGCCAGACCCGATTTTGTTAACCACTGGCATATATTCTCGCGCTGGTCCCCCTGCAGCTGAAGTACTTCCCCGTACTCCGGGTGCTCGATTACAGTCCCATTACAGGCAAACTCCTGTAAATTCATTAGTCTCTCTAGTTTCTCTTTCTCTTTTCAAAAGTAACCAAATGCATTGGCAAAATACACTCGGTCGGAGATACGTTACTTAAAATTTAGACATATCTTTTCTTTTCTTCTCCCATTACTCCAGCCTGTATTTTTAATAATTATTCGAAAGTGAGAAAATTGGATTCGTTGTTGGAAAGTTGAAAAGGCGCAATTGCGTACGAAGGCGCGATATATGCGCATAGGACGGGTGAGGAGGGGGCGTCGTGCTGTTTGCGCCGAGACGTTTTCCGACTCTAGATATATCGTTCTCGTTTCACATCTCGTTGCGCGTCGCCGTTCAAAGTTCAATCTAAATTGTATAAATTTTCGCCTATGAAGGAATACACACGCGCTTTATTCGGCTCTAAAATAGATCGCGCGCGCGCGCGCACTGATGACGAGGCGCGACCATGCGTGAGGGGCGAGGGGGGGCAGGAGAACGGCGTTGCGAGAACGATACGGAACGTTGGAGGAAAAACTGCGCGAACAGCGCACTCACCTTTTTACATGCCCGTACGATTTTTTTCAAGTCATATTCCGCAGATAGTCCTTGCACCGTTGTTAAGGTCTTGCGACCATTCCGCTGTTGTATCCTTATATGCACGAGACCGTCTTGGACGTCATCATCTGAACCCTTGATTGCATCTGCAAAGGGGTCTGAAAAACAAGGTGGAAACGAAGAAAAAAAAATGTATGTAATTATTTTGCCTCCGTGCGTGGCGGAGCGGCAGCCAACGAGAAATACCAAGATGCGCGGGGGCGAACTTTTCCTCCTTGCGCGGAAGGAGATTATTGACGAGGATAAAGAAAAGTTGAGAAAAAAAAGCAGAGGTTTGCGTCCTTGTACGATATAGCCTAAATGAGCAAAATTAATGACAAGGACGCGTTTGTGGTGACGAAAGAGGCTACGCGACAAATGACGCGGCCATTTTGTCGAGAGTATGGCGTGTGTAGCGAGAAAAAAGAGCACGCATCTCTCGGCGCGGCTGCTCGGTCGCGAGAGCGCGCTCGCGCGCCCGCCTATTATTCTCAAGAACGAACGAAGACGTATGCGATATTTACCGAATGTGTTAAGATTCTGGATGGACATACGACAAACAAAATATATCCCTCGGAGATATAAGACTGCAAATTGCAAGAGTTGGAACGAGTCACGAGTTGCGCGCACGGATGATCCGGGATAACACGGGCACTGCTACGCGAGAAACACTGCCTTAACACGAAAAAATCTTGCACGCTGAGCGAACTTTGGTAGGCGGAAGTAAAAGTTGCATTTGTCACGGGTATATCGATGGGGAGGAGGGCGGGGTTTCAAGTCGTTGGCGGTGCTCGCCAACCGCTCGTCGCGCCGTATGCAAGAGGAGTGGGGCGGTCACGAGCGCGCCTGCGCGCTCTTTCCGGAAGCGTTGGTAAGGTTACGTATTATCCTCCCACCCACGAGCCTTCGCCGAGGCGCGTCTCATTCGTACAGGTCTGGGCCACGGTCTTACATACAGGTCTTGACACGACGGTGGTGGGGGATGTTCGCTTAGCACCCCAAAAATTATTGCGTCCTGCGGCCGCAAGGACGGCGCCACAGCTAGGAGTGGTAGGCGGAAACCGCGCACCGCGCGGGCGCATTATTAAATCATACCCGTTTGTACTGGTGCATTGGTATGAGGCACGATCGTCTTTCATTTACAAAATTCCTGTCCCAACTGAAATAACATGGTTTGTGTCAAGACTTGTATGTAAGACCGTGGTCTGGGCACACCCGTATATTCCGTATACCCCAAAGCAGGGAGATTAGAGTAAAGGAGTGGACACTGTGTGCTAGCGATGTGGCTCCAAAATCAAGGAAAATAAGAGTTTGTAGGTGGCGTTGCAATCGGTTTTCCCTTATATATAGATATACTCTCTTGCTAGGCTTTCCGTCGGCTACATGCGCATGCCTAGAACCTTTAGCTACAAGTATTACTATACATCGGGGGATCGCGATCGCAGCGCCTCTTGCGGTCACTTATAAGTCGGGACTTTGGGGCCGTCTTTCGCTGCTTATCTCCTATGGAGTGTCCACTCCTTTACTCTAGTCTCCCTGCTAAGAACTACGATTTGCGGACGGCATTGATTTCCTGTTATGATTTGAAGTAAACTGCTGCAGAATCGCATCGAATGCTTGTCGAAGCCTACGGTGAACATGCTCTTGGTAAAATACAGTGTTTCGAGTGGTTCAAAAAATTGGGAAACCGCCGAAAAAGTTCGCAAACAACGAATTGTAAGCCTTATTTGATGAAGATGATGCTCAAAGTCAACAAGAACTCGCGGATCAATTGAATGTGACGCAGAAAGCCGTCTCCATTAGTTTTTATCATTTTCAAACCACAGACGTGTAATTTTTACAAAAAAAATCCGGTTTTATACTTCTACACCGGGTACACACACACACACACACGCATGCGCACACACACATACATATGTATAGACACACGTGTATTCCAATAAACGCAAGAACAAGTTTCGCGTCACTTAGGCATATTTCGGAAATCTACTTATAGAATCTACTTATAGGTAGACTTGAAAATTCGATAAAACTTAACCATGACTCGTCAGACGTATATAAAATGGGGCTTTTGCGAATCAATATATATATATATAGTGTATTTTATCATTCGGCCGACTCTTTGTTGCATCTTTACTCTCTTTTTCGGTATGCACGACAAGTTTCTACGATAATTTGCGGGAAACGCGATGATGCTGTTATTTCGTTCATATAGCTCGTTACAACAATATATAACAAGCTGTAGTAGCATGTGCGTAATCGGAAAATCGCGTTGATAGTACAGAGGGAGCGCATCTTTACATTCTCATAGGTAGACAATTATTCGTCGAGTCGCTCAGGCATTTCGAGAGCTCGTTTCAATTCTTAAGTATTTCCCATGCGTCGTCCTCGAGTTTCGAATTCCACGAGGTTGCCACAGGTTGCTCGTTGTTTCCATCAAAATCTATCAGAGACGCCTCCTTCTTGGCTCTTCTCGTCGCAGGGAGGGGCTTGCGTTCCTTTGGACTTTCGGCTTTACTGTTTCGTCGTTGCGTATCGCTTACCCAGTCCCAGTCGTTGACGGAAGAATCACCGATAGAATTATTGATCCTGCTGTAAAATAACAATTCGTCTAGAGAAGCTCGCACGGACGTCACCCTTCAAAGGTCGGGCTTACTTGGTGCCTCCCGCTGTAACCAGCGACGACTTTTCGTTGGAATGTGAATTTCTAGGAGTGTCGTTTCGATACCCGTTGGACGAATTATTTTGATAACGCTCGTTGCTCGTGTTATCGTTGTCATCGTCGTCGTCGTCGTCGTCGTCGTCGTCGTCATTACGAATTCGCTCGCCCGACGTGTTCGTACCGGCTATGTCACCCCAACCTCGGCGGCCGAGATCACCCACCTGAAATATTTTCCCGTTTCAGTCTTGTACGAAAGCAAGCTGTTACGTCTTGCGCGCGCCTCCTGTCGCAACCGCTCGCATAAATCATAACGTATATCGGTCGATACGTATGGTGATTGCGAGAAAGCGAGTGGCTACCTTGGATGCCAAGCTATTTACACGGGCGCCAACGTCTTCCAGGAGAGTGCCCTCTCGTACCTGGCAAAGTCGAAAACCCGATAAAACGAAAAGAAAAAAAGCCAAGAAAATATTACAGACGAAGCGAAATGTCGCGAGCGAGCGCGCGTGTGCTATTCTTCACAATTATCACCATCACCTTTTGCGAGGCTATTCCGCCAATTTTGATAGCGTTTTCGGTTGCTTTGTTGGCAATCTTGGAGGCCGAGGTCGACAGCACAGACCATCCCTGAAAAATAACAATACTTTGGCTAGGACCCACATTGCGAGAGACATTGAAAAAAGCCTCTTACGCTTGCCAGAGACGAGACAGCCGTGTCGAAAAATTCCTGGGACGAACTCTTGGACGGGGCGACGGCGGCGTCCATCTGGTAGCCGAAACCTCCGTATTTACCGCCTTGATTGGGAGGAACGTTTCTAAAAAATCAAGTCCCGTTAGATGCCCAGTTTTATTCTGCCATTCTCAAACAACCATCTCCCTCTCCGTTAGATCAAAATACTCGCTCTGGCCTGTCTGCGTTCTCGTTTCGTTTGCGCTCTAGGAAAGCCTCCGTCCGGGCCTTGGACGCGACATACTCCTCTCCTCCGCCCTGATAAGAAGGCGGCGCGTCGTTTCCGCTGTGGCTGTCCGACGAGCCGCTCGAGTACAGTCGGACGGCGCTCTCGTCGGGACTCCAAGATTCTCCCCTGGCGAGCGTCGCTATCTGCCGTACGTGATTTGCGTAATTACATTCACCCGGAGCAAGAGCCGTACGCTGTTTCTTACCTTGTCACGGTAAAGCGCCGCCGCTCGCCCGTTGTACTTTCGCGCTATCGGAGCGCTTTCGTCCCAATCGGCGCTCGCTTGGAAGAATTCTTTCGCGTTTCTGTTGCCCCCAACTCGCATCTTTTCCAGTTCCAGATCCTTCCACTTGTCCATAGATACCGAGCGCACGAACGAGAGGTGCACCCCGAGACCTCTGTGCTTGCCAGAACACTCGAGGCAAATCCATATGCCGTACGTTACGGATGCCCACTGTGGATTGTGAGCACCGCACTCGAAGCATTTCTGAAAGTCAATTTGACTTTTATTTATTTCCGTATCCTTGACACATATGCTAGCCGAGCAATGATGTTATACGCGCGGACGACAGGCCACTCACGTTGTTCTCCTCCCGAGGCTTCAGCTCGTTCAATACTCGACGCGTCCTAGGACTTGCCATTTTTTCGGCCTTCACTCGGCACCTGTGCTGCTGCTGCTGCTGCTGCTGCTGCTGCTGCTGCTGCTGCTGCTGCTGCTGCTGCTGCTACTGCTGCTGCTCCGCCGCCCAAACAAAATCACACTTTTCACAAGACGTATCGCGAACAGTCATGGGGGGGAGGGGGGTTGGGCCTATTGTTCCGCGTATCGCGAAATAAGTGCTTATTACCAACGATTCTATAGTCTTCTACCACCAAGCTGATCATTCGCGATATGTACAAACTTCCAACCACCATAAACTTAGCCGGACGACTTTAGCTTCTCGATGTTTTCTTCTTTCCTAATCGTTTGGCGGTGATTGGTAGCCGAATAAGAAAGTTTGGTGGTCGACCGTTTCTTTATTAAATGAGACTATTTTTCCGTAAAGTTGGCCGGCCCTTTTTTTATTTATCATGTAATCTATGAAGACTAGATATCAGGACACCAAACTCCCGTGCAAAGCCGCCGAAAAAGCATCACCTAAAATTACACCAGCATAGATGCCGCTGGTGTGCCGCGGGCCTTATGTATAGTAATATCATGGAGGCAAGCCTCTCTCATCGGACCCATGTTTACATACATCTATATATGTGGTCCAAGGAACCCCAGCGCCATCTATCGTGAAACCGTTTTGGCGACGAGTTGAAAGGCAGAGTGTGGCCTCCTGTAACTAGTCACCATGGTAGCGACAAATGAGCTACTTTTTTGAGTCGCGAGAAATTCCAAATAGGGTCATGTGACCAGATTTATCGCTACAAACGAGCAACGAGCAACTTGCATGAGGCCGCACGTCAATACAAAACTGCACAAGGTCCGAGCTCCGCCTCAACGACCAATTACAAAACTGGGGTGATCGTGTTTCTCTCTCGTACTCACTTGGAACAGTCATCGTGCGTTCTCTCTCGCACACCCGAACGATAATACGCCCAAGTGGGAATTCCTTCCATTATAATATATAATAATATTGGGTACATATATATAATAAATAAAATATAAATAATATTAATAAAGCACACATTGAAGCAGCATTTCGTGTTGTTTTATTCACATTGGCTCATTATGTAATAAAGCACGTCAGATATAATAATTATATAATAAGTACAACACGGGTAATTGAACAGTACATTTTGAAATACTCCCTGCTCCTTCTTTGCCGTTTCCGTCGCAAATGAATAATTAAATCGGCTGAAAATGAATGCGCTCGCGAAGGTTTCATATAGCGGCTGTGCTGGTGTACACGACTATGCGTCGCAAATTATCGCGTGGTGGAGTTTTGTCAAACTCAATCTCCGATCACATGTGCGAATTTCTATGGCGTCGTCGGGTAAAACAATGTTAAGAAGATCCATTCATACAACTGTTGCATGACATTAAGGGAGTTTATCCTGGTAAGCGATAATAGTAAGAAAAATCTATCTGAGAACCTGCAAAAAAGTATTTGGTTACGAAAAAACTATTTTACAGAGCCACAAAAATTTCACAAACCCAAACAAACTACAAAAGCAAAAAATCGAAACTATAAAAAACCCAAACAAACAAATAAAATACAATAAAGAACCAAAAAAATAGAAAATAAAAAAAACCAAAAAAAAATTGTCGTTTGGATTTGATTGGGTTTCAAAAAAAAATTAACTAAAAAAAACGAAACTATAAAAAACCAAAAAAGATATAAAATAAATGAACCAAAAAAAGCGCCGTCTGTTCGTTTGAGTTCGTTACGGTTTGTTTCGGCACTCCGTGATTCGACACACTTATCCGAGATGCCCTGCGCCCACCCCAGTGTTGTACGCACCCCACGATTTCACTCCCTCATCCGAGGTGCTTTGCGTCCATCCCAGTATTCTATGCACCCCACGATTCCCACACCGAAGGAAGAAAAGGAAGGAGGGAACGGAAGGAAAGGAAGGAAAGGAAGGAAAGGCAGGGAGGAAGGAAAGGAGGAAGGACTTTTTAGGACGTATTATGACGACTTGTTTTATCATCGCGATAATTTAACAAAAACTGATAATAATAATGAACTAAGTAAGGAATGTATATGTAGTAGTACAGAATGTTTTATTTCATGTAGACCCTTGCGGGCTTTTTACGTTTGCTCCTTTCCTGCTTTCCTTCTTTCTTTACAAGGCTTCTTATTATTAATCATTAAACCTCAATCCTATTATCGTAGGGCTTGTTGCGTTGATACAAATTCCTTCGCCGCTATCGTGCCATCTTTCGCTTTCCTTATCTCGGCTCTCCTGTTCCCTTTTTCCTCGCTATATTCTCAAAATGTCCCGCAATCTCGCGCACATCTCTTCTACTAAATCCTTTCCCTCTAGTGCCTTTCTCCACCCTCTGAAGAACTAAATAATAAAAATATTATATAAGTGTAGCATTTTGAAAATGTACATACATGATTTATGAATAAAAGCTTATAATTTAATTTTTCATAAAAAGTGCGAAATGTTAATGCGTATAAATAAATCTACATGAATAAGGAGAGTAGTATAGACGCCATTATTGATCTACCTGGATTTGGATTGTGAATATTGCAATCTTTTCAAATTGTTCGAGTTTATTTTTGTTACGAAATAGCTGCTGGATGTGAGTTTTATCCGTAATCCGAATAGCCACGACTATGCTTAAATGCAATACGTTCATTGAAAAAAATTAAAATACAAAAAAGTCGAGATAGCCACCTCTAAAAATTGAGTGACCACGCCCATTCTTTTCGAGAAATTTTCTTTCATCAGTGCCCAACAATAGCACGAGAATCCAGAAGGAAAAAAAAATGTCAATCAGTCTAATATACATACATACATACACATGGCGCGCGCGAGCGCGCGCGCGCGTGTGTGTGTGCGTGTGTGTGTGTGTGCGCGTGCGTGCGTGTGTGTGTGTGTGTGTGTAAATGTAAATATATATATATATATATATATATATATATATATATATATATATATATATATATATATATATATATATATATATATATATATATATGATTGTGCTTATTGTTTTATGGGTATTTGGTAAGGCTTAGACGGATGTTGATTGTGTATGTGGTATATTAAGGTGTTGGCTAAGTTTGCATATGTGATTTGTGATGGGAAGAAGTGGGGATGGGATGTGAATATGAGGTGTATGAGTGGTAAAAAGTTGTTTAAAATAAGAAAGTATTCTAAAAGCGAAAGAATGGGAGTATAAAAAATGTAAAGTGTGTTAAAATGAGAAAATGCGACGTTATAAAATATTCCGAGGGTTTTGGTCCCCTGGCGGAGGGGAAATTTTTTGTGCAAGTATGTTTTCTTCAACCGGGTATGTTAGTTGGGTGTCAGCAGAATGCTTGGCGGAAAAAAAAATACCGTGCCACGAGAGCCGCGAACGCGGTTCCTCAACGTTGAAAGCGGAGTCGCTAACAACTTGACCATACGCGTATTTGAAAAAAATAATGCACATAGCTTATGGATGCAGGATGACGTGTTGACGGTTCGTCGAAAGTGAATAATTTGCGGATGAATTATGTAAAATGAGGGAATTGACGACTCGGTCGCATAATGTTGATGAACATTAATCGAACGGTCGAGCGAGCCCGCCGAAGGCGGGCGAAGCTCGACCATGATTATGCCGATTGCTTCGTTCGAAGAGATCACTTTGTAGTACCGCTAGTGCACGCTGGCGCCACCACACATTTTAGCTAGGGAAAATAAAAACCTTAGTTGGCAAGCCCGCTCCGCTATATCCCCTCTTCATAAAGTTTAGCGTTCCCGAAGAGATCACGGGGAGGGATATAAAAATAATTTTTTATAAATTTTAATTCTTGGGGTGGGAAGTGATCTCTTCGAACGAAGCAATCGGCATAATCATGGTCGAGCTTCGCCCGCCTTCGGCGGGCTCGCTCGACCGTTCGATTATGCCTCATGCTTCGTTCTCGAGATCACTTTGTAGGATGTTTAGAGCTTATCTCGATTCATCGTGAATAAGAACAAAGGTTGTTATTGTTCATAAAAATACATTATTGCTGTAGTTTATTAATATTACATCTTAAACAATTTTTTCGGTTAAGTAATTACATGTTTCATAATCCTGGGCAACCGGTTTTTTTTTTTTATTAATTTTTTTTTTTTTTTTTTAACTTAAAATTGCTCTAGCAAATACGCTTTTATCTTGAACAATCGGTCGATTGTAAAAGGTGTCAAAGGTTTTCGACGTGTGAGACCATCCCGCCAAACTCTTAATTATGTTGATATCTATTCCTTTGGCTCGCGCTCGCGATGTTGTTGCGTGTCTAACGCTATGCGGCGGGAAGTCTGGGCTTATGCCACTCTCCAATAAGAACGTTCTAATCCAGCGACTTAGGATGTCTTTTGAAGCGGTCCGATGCGGCTTCCTGGTTGTAATAAAAAGTGCATCTGTTTCTACTAACGTTGACGTAACTTCTAGGTATTTTTCAAGCGTTGCGCTTACGCAGAGGTTTGGTTTATCAGTGAACCTTGGTAACAACAAGAGAGGCTGATATGCCCCCGGTCTAGTTGTCTTAATCCTTGATGAGATTTCTATTTCGTAGCCATTTTCAACTCTTCTGATCCTGCTCCTTTTGATCGATATCAGCGTTTGTTTACGATGGGCTGTAACAAGTGCAAACAGCATTGCCAGTTTAGTTGTAAGCTGTTGAAGAGTCAGATTTTCCAATGGCGCCATTTGTTCTAGTTTGCTGATAACAGGGTCTAGGTTGTAAATCCTTTCGTATCTAGGCCTGCTCGGCCTTGATTTTGCGACTCCTTTTAATATTCGTGATATTACGGGGCTTTTCCCTATGTGATCTCCACACAGAAGGGAGAGGGCTGCTCTACATGTGTTCAATGAGCCGTAGGATGCACCCTCGTGGAATTTCTCGGTAAGCCATTCTAATATCCAACCATCCACCGGCTTGAAGGGGTTACGATTTCGCTCTTTGCACCAACGTATCCAGTCCATGATTGGCTTGTTGTATTGCATCATCGTCTCGTTCGTAATCGATTTCAGGAGTAGATCGATCGTTTTATCGCCTATGTCGCGTTCTTGGTAGGCTCTCCGGATAGCATCCCTGCCAGCAATGCCATCTTGTCCGCCAGAGGGTGTCCTGTTCTCCCGTCGGGGCTAAATAATAATTTGCTTGACGGTTGTAATCTAACTGGCGGTGTTTCTAGTAGAGACAACCATAATGGGTACCAGGGTTGTGCACACCAATCTGGTACCACTACTATACCACGGGCTTGGTCATTCTCGTTTTTTCTGAGAGTTTTGAGTATTAGCGAGAACGGAGGAAAGGCGTAAAAGTTTGTATCCCTCCAATCGAGAGTAAAGGCATCAATGCAAAATGCGTTTGGGTCTTTATGCCAGGAGCAAAAAAGTTCGCATTTGGAGTTTTTTCTAGTGGCGAATAAGTCAATATCCGGAAGTCCGAAACGTTCGGTAATGGCTCTAAAGGCTGGAGGGGACAATTCCCATTCAATATCAGGTTTCTCCACGCGAGATGCCATGTCGGCCTCAGTATTTTCCCTCGAGGGAATATATGTTGCGAAAATCCACAACTGTCTTTCTTAGCACCACGACCATATGTCATATGCTAAACTACTTAATCTCGGGAATTTGGTTCCTCCCATCTTATTGATATAAGCTATCGCTGTCGAATTATCGATTTTTAAGAGGATCTCACAGTTTTTCTTTTCAGTCGCGAAAGATTTTAGTCCGTGAAAGACTGCCAACAGTTCAAGGTAGTTTATGTGTCGCGATTTTTCCTCTGCAGACCAGTGCCCATAAGTTACTTTCCCATCGCAAAAGGCTCCCCACCCAGATAACGAGGCGTCCGAAGAGATCGTTAGACTATACAAAGATTTGCGAATGGGATTTTTCGACTGCGAGATTTTTCCTCGCCACCACTCGAGGTCCCTCTGCAGCGAGTTTGGAATTGACATATTAGCCTGGTAGTTACCGCCCGAGTCTAGTAGGGCTAGGTATTTTATCCGCTCGAAAGGTTTTGAGTGGAGCCAGCCATAGGCGATTCCCGGACAAGCTGCTGTTAAATGTCCCACAAATCTCGCAAATTCACGAATTGAGGAGGATCGTGATTCTAAAATTTTTGAGACCATTGTCGTAATCTGTTCACGTTTCCTCTGCGTAAGTTCCAGTGTCATATCTAGTGAGTCTAGAATGAAGCCGAGAAATTGACATGATGTCGAGGGTTCAAGGCTGCTTTTATCTCCGTTACAGACAAAGCCTAGGGATTCCACTAAGGCTTTTGTAGTGCGTACGTTTGTTGCGCATTGTTCTTTTGATTCGCCTAGAATCAAAAAATCGTCAAGATAAATAACTGAGAGCCATCCTTGACTCCTAAGATAGCTTACTACCGGCTTTAGGATCTTAGTAAAAACCCAAGGGGCTGTACTGAGGCCGAAGGGTAGGCATACAAACTCGAAGAGGTCGTTTCGCCACTTGAATCTTAAAAATTTGCGATATTCCGGATGGATAGGTATAGTGAAATACGCATTTTGTAGATCGAGACTTGACATAAAGTTTCCTTCCGATAGCAGCTTTATAGCTGTACGAATATCCTCCATTTTAAAGTGCGTCGTCTCTATAAATTCATTTAACTTTTTTAAATTCAAAATGAGTCATTTTTCCATTGCTCTTGGGAACAAGGAAAATACTTGATATAAATTGTCCTTTCCGTTCTTTACATCTTTTGATTGCGCCTAGATTTAGTACGCTATCTAGAGCCTCCTGCATCATGTCAGGATCAGTATTGGGAGGTACCAGTGTCGCCGGTTCCTTGGTTTGGACGGGAGTTTTTGTGAAGGGTATTTTATAACCGGAGATAGTAGCTAATACAAAATTATCGGAGGTTATTCGTGACCAAGCCCGTGAGAAGTGTTGTAACCGCCCGGCGAAAGGGATTACCTCTATTTTTCCGGATTGTTCGGTGTTTTCTGTCGATGCGGTTGTTTGTAAGCGTTCTGTAACGACGTGAACGGAGGGCGATTGTTTGGTGCGAATTTCGTCCCTGTTTTGTTGAAGTGACTCGTTGGGCGATGACCGCCGCGAAACCCCGACGAGCCTTTCCAGTTTAAATGCTGGCGTGTTGACGATTGTTTTCTCTCTCCGGGCGTCCTTATAGAGAGACCCACCTTTTCCGCAGCCGAAGCTGTTTTTATTCTCTTTCCCAAGTCTTCCCCGAAGAGGAACTTATCCGTTTCGGACTCCTCCAGAATGACTTTACGTCTTTCATCTACGTGTTGATAGATCTGATGTTTGCGTGACTTGGAAAGTTGGTGGGTGACGTCGCAGAACATGCTGCTGGCGTCGCAAAGAAACTCAAGTAGTTCTTCTTTATCGACTGGCTCTTTTTCGTCGTTGAAAATTGCACAAATGGCGTTTCCAAGTGCGACTAGACCGCGTCCGCACATTTCCTGATTAGTCATGAGATATCTATCTCTGTTCTTCGCCGTCTTATGGAGAAACGGGAGAAGTTCGGCATTTAGTACCGGTGCTTTCAAGGGACAATTTCCCTTGGTGATGTATTTTTCCTCCATCGCTTTCCTAGTTTTCGTTTCCAAACCTTTTAGTACGACTTCCTTCCAACATTCCGCAAGATCTAGATGAAAGTTGAAAGCTCGGTCTTTTAGCTGACGTTTTACGACCCCGAGAAGGTCCCGGGCTTTTTCGCTTAAAGTGGGGACTACCGTCTCCTCACTTGTCGTCTCTTCAGACTCATTTGTCGCTTTTGCGCCATTGATCGCGTGTGCGTCGTTTTCGTCGGCATTTGTACCGATGCTTGATCGGGCGTCAGAAGACGAGTCTGTAAGAGCATACGATCTAGGCAGTGCAGCCAGATCGCGCTCGAAAGTTACCCTCTCTCTAGTCCCTCGCGCGCCCATCACACAATCATAGTAGCGCGTGTCCGTGAGCGAGCGACGCTCGGACATCTTCGGAAAGAGCCGAGTGCCGTCGAACTATCCCGACCGCGCCTTCGGCAGCTACACCAACCCATAGACACGCTGAGCACGTTCATGTGCGGCCAAGCCGAACGAACTGAACGAAGGCTTCGAGGGAAAAAGCAATCCGAGCACGGCCCGCGCGTGACGTCACGCGACGGCACGCGCGAGACTTTTAGATGATTTCAATGCTTATTTAGCTCTTGATTCTCTGCGTTATTAATGTATACCAAAAATGTATCGCACACTCTGATCGCTTATTTTTTTAGTTTATACGTTAATTTAAATATAATAATAAATCTAAATTACAACTTATTTCTCTTCTGAAAAATTGTTTACGCTTTACTCACACCCGTCCTTATGCCAAATAAATTATAATTCATAAAAGTAAGCGGAAATATATTTATCTCCGTATTATTATGTTAATTCTCATACTTTCATCAAGGGATAAAGCATTATCCGCAAAAACAAACCAATCATCCATTCGACCGCGAATCGTCGGTACCAGAAAGTGCACAGATTCTACAAGCGATGAGATGGTCCTGTCGGTAGCGTTCCTGGCTTCGGTTCGCAGGGGCGCGGGATCGATCCCGCGCTCGGTGCTTTTTTTTTTTTTAATTACTATTACTATTAATTCTTATTTGATTAGTTATGTTTATTAGTTATCATTATTATTTTAATTAGTTATCTTTTCGTGTCGAAAAATTTATTGCGCACTCCGACCGCTTATTTTATTAGTTTGTACATTCATTTAAATGTAATAATAAATCTAAATTACAACTTATTTATCTTCTAAAAAATTGTTTGCGCTTTACTCATACCCGTCCTTATGCCAAGTAAATTGTAATTCATAAAAGTCAGCGGAAATATATTTATATTCGTATTATTATGTTCATTCTCATATACTTTCATCAAGCAATGAAGCATTATTCCCAAAAACAAGCCATTCATCTATCCGGCCGCGAATCGGTAGTGCCAGAAATTGCATTTTTAACACAAGCGATAAGATGGTCCCGTTGGTAGCGTTCGTGGCTTCGGTCCGCAGGGCCGCCGGATCGTCCCCCGCGCTCAATACTTTTCTTTTTTTTTTTTAATTATTAATTTCTTTTTGTATGGGGCCAATTGTTTATTCGTGAAACATGCCCAGTGAAAGAACATTATTCTGAAAATAGGCTGAAATAGCTCATGATGTTTTACGATTAAAATTTTTTTTTCTGTCAATGGTGAGTGTTCACAAATAAACAATTCACCCCATTACAATGAAAATTACCTGTAAACGTAAAAACATACAAAATTACCACGTTTTGTACTTCTTTCCACGTCACCTATGAGGTAAAGTACAATGGTACGCATTTTTTTTAACGTGGTGTCCCCAGGAGGTATAATCCACGACGAAAAAAAACCTTAAAGAAACCTCCAAGTCCAAGTTTTTCATCGATTGCACAAAAATTATTGAAATGAACACTTTATTAACATTCTTCGCGAATATGGCACCAAGCTCACTTCTTATTTTCCTGTAAGAAAAAATTCATTTACCCCGGGAAGTTGTAAACGTCCCAGTCATCGTCCTGGTCGTATGCTTGGACTTGGAGCTTTTCTTTTGGTTTCTTTCCTGCCTTACTGTACAAATTTTCCGGGTTCATTAGAGACAGATGGTCTTGAGTTATAATCATTGTGGTTGCGCTGTCCCCCCTACTTCTCAAAGCCAACTTTACGATGCAGATTGAGTTGAGCATACTCGAACTGAGGCAGTTCCTTTTTTTTGTTTTTGTGTCTGGGATGAGAGAGAACGCTCTTTCAGCCGCAGCATTCGAATGAGGCAATGTCCTCACCATGCCCAGCAACAAACGCAAAGATTCGTACCGGAGAATACCGTCAGAATTGGTAACAGAGCAAATTGCCATCCACATCTCGTCGAATGACAATTTACACCATTCTTCCTTCTGATGACTGTTCTCTTCGTACAAGGAGTGCCATTCGTTGCGAATTTTTATTTCGTCGGAAACGCGAAGTTGGCGACAAACGAACAATACGCGCGCAACGGTCGACTCGCGATCCCCATCTAATAACGCGGGGCCCTTTTCGAATACCGTTAAATTCTTTAAAAATTCGTTGTCGAAGGGGAGTCTATCGCGAATTTGACTCGAAGCCGTGACGTAAAACCGAAGGCAATTTTGGCGGAACGTGTCGACTTCGGCTTGTGGAGTCCCTCTGCTCTGTACATCCGCCAAATATTCTTTGCAATCATCCCCAATATCAATATCGATCACTGCGCGCTGATTCGTGCACTTATCGAACTTGATATTACGAGCGTGAACGTCGAATATTGCCGGCTGTAACAGAGCTGGTTTGAGGAACTTCTGGAGGATCTCTACAAGCATAGTCTTTGAAGAAGGTTGCAGACGATGCATTAAAGTTTCTTCGCTTTGAAAGTACGCGTTGTATTTGTTGAAAGATTCGAGTGCGAATCCCAAAAAAAGAAGATAAGCTTTGGTTACCGGATTTTTTGCAACCTCGAGAAGTTCTTCTGCTTGTTTGGCCTTCTCCAATGACTGATCAGCCAAAAATGCTATCAGGGTCGGCCAATTTTCGATAATTTTTACGACGGCGGAATGGCGTGAGAGCCATCTCGTTTCTGCGTATCTCGTGATTTTAGCTGGACGATCCTGGAAGCTATCTTGGAAATCGCGAAAAACTGCTGTTCGTTTCGGACTGTTGTTCAAAAAGGTCGCGATACCTCTGATAAAACGATCAATTTCTTTTGGAATCACGGAGAATGCGGCGCTAGCAATCAACGCAAGAGAATGGCAAATACACGGCTGCGTTATGAGATCGGGGTTATTTTCCGACAGAAACGTATGAAACGATGAATGTTTACCGACCATTACGGCTGCGTTATCGCACGCGAGACCGAGAATGCTGCGCAAGGGAATTTGTTTCCGGAAAAGCTCATTTTTGAACGCTTTGAACAGTTCAATGGCCGAACAGTTCGCTGCGTTCAAATGAAGCATCGTCAACAATTCTGTCCTTACCGTCAGCGTACTTGGCTCTACGTAACGGACCATTAACGACATCCATTTATCGTTTGTACAGTCTGATGTTTCGTCCACGTGAATTGAAAATTTGTTTTCGCGTAGTACTCGCGTTAATCGGTCGGCTTCTACTACGCTAACAACCCGGTCGACTAGCTTCGTTGCTTTTGTTTTGCCGACTGTCATAGCCTGCAACACAGCAGGCTCTTGACCGATGAGTTTAAATAGACTGAGCATATCCGGTGCGACCGTCATCGCAATATTATGCTCAGCCAAAAAAGTCGCGAAACGAATCTCAGCAACTTGTACTCGTTCATTGAAGTCAAATTCAGCACCAGAGGCAGCTGAAAAACTCTCTTGAGTACAAGTTGCTTCCGGAACACACGCAGAAGGCGTAGTGTCGAATCGACACTCCGAATCGAGCGATTCTACACCCAATACACTCATGTTTTTCACATGCAATTCTGTCGTGGAATGCCTCTCTATCTCATAGATGCCACATGACAGCGTTGTTCCGCACGCAAGGCAATAAAATTTATCAGGTCGCGATGCAACAGCCTGAACCCATTTTTTCCACTCTGGATGCTGATCGTACCATTGATGTTGAAAATGTTTCTTTTTGGCCAGTTTCGGCTTTTTTACCGTGGGCTCATCCATGAGGAAAAAATCAAGAGTTGAAAAAACACAACCCAAATGTCAAATAAATGAGAAAAAAATAATTTAAAAAACACCAATGTTACGAGGCACAGAGTAAAAAAAATCGCGTGTCACAAAAATCCCGAATCGCGTTGCAAAAAAATCCCGGATCGGGTTGCACAAAAATCCCGAATCGCGTTGCACAAAAATCCCGAACCGCGTTGCACAAAAATCCCGGATCGCGGTTAACAAAAATCCCGAATCGCGTATCACGAAAATCACAAATCGCGTTGCACCAAAAATCTCGGAGCGCGGTTCACAAAAATCCCGAAACGCGTATCACCAAAATCACGAATCGCAAATTACGTACGTTCGGTACGTTTAAATTTTTTTATTATTCCGATCGGTACGAAGACAATGCGAAATACGAGACTGTCGAAACAATCCAGTCGAATAACGACGAAACAGCATGCTTTCCCGTATGAGGCGTTGAAATTGATAGATAAAAACAAAAACGAGCGAGCGACGTTTCTTGGGAAAAAAGTAGCAGGTTCAGATTTTTTTACATTTGGATACATTGTATGATTTCTCGAATAAACAATTCGCCCCATAGAAGTCAGGAACGCTACCAACGGGACCATCTTATCGCTTGTGTTAAAAATGCACTTTCTGGCACTACCGATTCGCGGCCGGATAGATGAATGGCTTGTTTTTGGGAATAATGCTTCATCGCTTGATGAAAGAATATGAGAATGAACATAATAATACGAATATAAATATATTTCCGCTTACTTTTATGAATTACAATTTATTTGGCATAGGGACGGGTATGAGTAAAGCGCAAACAATTTTTTAGAAGATAAATAAGTTGTAATTTAGATTTATTATTACATTTAAATGAACGTACAAACTAATAAAATAAGCGGTCGGAGTGCGCAATAAATTTTTCGACACGAAAAGATAACTAATTAAAATAATAATGATAACTAATAAACATAACTAATCAAATAAGAATTAATGGTAATAGTAATTAAAAAAAAAAAAAAAAAGCACCGAGCGCGGAACGATCCCGCGCCCCTGCGAACTGAAGCCAGGAACGCTACCGACGGGACCATCTCATCGCTTGTAGAATATGTGCACTTTCTGGCACTACCGATTCGCGGCCGGATAGATGAATGGCTTGTTTTTGGGAATAATGCTTCATCGCTTGATGAAAGTATATGAGAATGAACATAATAATACGAATATAAATATATTTCCGCTTACTTTTATGAATTACAATTTACTTGGCATAAGGACGGGTATGAGTAAAGCGCAAACAATTTTTTAGAAGATAAATAAGTTGTAATTTAGATTTATTATTACATTTAAATGAATGTACAAACTAATAAAATAAGCGGTCGGAGTGCGCAATAAATTTTTCGACACGAAAAGATAACTAATTAAAATAATAATGATAACTAATAAACATAACTAATCAAATAAGAATTAATAGTAATAGTAATTAAAAAAAAAAAAAAGCACCGAGCGCGGGATCGATCCCGCGCCCCTGCGAACCGAAGCCAGGAACGCTACCGACAGGACCATCTCATCGCTTGTAGAATTTGTGCACTTTCTGGTACCGACGATTCGCGGTCGAATGGATGATTGGTTTGTTTTTGCGGATAATGCTTTATCCCTTGATGAAAGTATGAGAATTAACATAATAATACGGAGATAAATATATTTCCGCTTACTTTTATGAATTATAATTTATTTGGCATAAGGACGGGTGTGAGTAAAGCGTAAACAATTTTTCAGAAGAGAAATAAGTTGTAATTTAGATTTATTATTATATTTAAATTAACGTATAAACTAAAAAAATAAGCGATCAGAGTGTGCGATACATTTTTGGTATACATTAATAACGCAGAGAATCAAGAGCTAAATAAGCATTGAAATCATCTAAAAGTCTCGCGCGTGCCGTCGCGTGACGTCACGCGCGGGCCGTGCTCGGATTGCTTTTTCCCTCGAAGCCTTCGTTCAGTTCGTTCGGCTTGGCCGCACATGAACGTGCTCAGCGTGTCTATGGGTTGGTGTAGCTGCCGAAGGCGCGGTCGGGATAGTTCGACGGCACTCGGCTCTTTCCGAAGATGTCCGAGCGTCGCTCGCTCACGGACACGCGCTACTATGATTGTGTGATGGGCGCGCGAGGGACTAGAGAGAGGGTAACTTTCGAGCGCGATCTGGCTGCACTGGATCTAGGTTATATATGCTATTAGAAGGGGGTGGGGGGGGCGAATGCCCTTTCCCTCTAACGCTGGAACAGATTGAATCTGTACCGACCCTCTTCCGAGGTATAACCTAGTCAACAAGGTACACTCTCACTGTTCGAAAAAACATACGCGAGAGTGCCCAAAAAACGAATTCGAGGAGAATTCGTCAAGAAGAAGGGAGATACGAACGTCGCGAAACGTACCTTCCGAGCCGCCATCTTGAGCTTCGCTTCTGATTGCGTCAGCTTTATTTAAAAGATTCTGGTATTTGAGAATCTTGTGGCGATACGAGTCAATCTTATCTAGTTCGATTTTTCTCTTACTCATCCTCTTTCGACTGAGCACACTTATTTATTATTGTTTTATCGTATACTTTTCTAATTTTATTTGTAGCAAGGCAAAAAACGTGGTGATCGTGCCGCGCACACAAAGCATTATGAAGAGGGGATATAGCGGAGCGGGCTTACCAACTAAGGTTTTTATTTTCCCTAGCTAAAATGTGTGGTGGCGCCAGCGTGCACTAGCGGTACTACAAAGTGACCTCGAGAACGAAGCATGAGGCATAATTAGAGATAAGTAGTGACTCTTACGGGAATGAGTGCGAATATGTGGCTGGTGGGGATGTGGTAGGGTATCGAACGAAGCGTACGTTGGCGCGCGCGGCGATTGTGGCCATTGGTATAGGAAAGGATTCCGTGTAAACATTTGTATTGACCGGCGTCAGGAGGGGGACTCGATGAACCGAGTGATAACTCGGATGTCTTGTTGTGGTAGGGCTCCGGCAGTGTGTACGTTTCGCGGAACGCATGGTAAACAGACTGACGTGTGTACAGTCGGTAGGTAGTCGGCGGAGTGAAAATGAGCGAACGAATGAATGTTGTGTATGTTTGTCGGAAAGATATAAAGAGACGAGATAATGGGAGCAAGTGATTAACGGCTGAAGGTCTTTAGGGACATTGGGGTGAGGAAAGAAAAAGAATATTGCGTCGTTGTAAAAATTCGTCTCGTCGAGGTACGAGGGAAAGAATTACTTTCCGAATGGTAAATATTGAGGAGGTTTGTTTGCAATGTACTGTTTCTTGTTGAAACGTTAATAAAAAAAATATAAATGGATTGAACTGTTATTTTTTGCCAATGGGCACTCGATGATTGAGTTGAGGATGTTGAGTCCCTATGAAGCATGTTAATGTTAATTGTAGCAAAGAAATAACTTCTTAATCGTCATGAAGTTTTTACACGAGCTCTGAAATACTTGATAGGAAAAAGTACGAAATTTGAAGAATTTGATTATGATTTGCGATTTGGGACTCAACATCGTTAATTACGAAACGATGGGGGGTTCCGGAATAAAGGGGAAACTGCCGTAGTATATAATATGCGTGCGGGTGTCGTGCAACGCGTTGGTTTTATGTACGTGTATTCGTTGCGTTTTGTTTTCCGTGTAGGCGCTATGGAGTAGGGGGAAAAATAGCGACGGCCTGGCGTTCGTATTATCGCGAACTAAATATTGAAGACATGAGTTATAAATAAAGGAGAAAAAATGCTAAGTAACATTAGCAAAATAATGTGGCTGGTGGCGTTGGGGGGGGGGGGGGGGGGATGCCACGTGCGACGTGGTCGATTTCGCTATAGTTATGTATGTATATCGGACTTGTCGTTTTCGTGTGCCTTTCTCGGGTGAAGCGTGTGTGTGTGTGTGTGTTTGTCGTAGGTCTGTCTGTACTTCGACGGGCGATTTGTTTGGAAAAAAGAAGAATATTAATATACAACGTACGGGGTGGGCGGCTAAAAATAGTATGCGGAGAAGGGTTTGGTCTTGAGTGGGGTGAAATAAAAATGTGGCATTCTAGAGCGTTTGTTGAATTGAGGGCGTGTATTTTCGTTTTGTTTGAAAACTGTCAAAACAGTTGAGATATGAGAGCAAGGAGAAAAAAAATGCCAGCACATCCGTCGCGAACCTTGTTCGTTGGATTTGTAAACACTGTGACTCGAGCTACACGACCACGGCACTAGTCCTATTGTATATTCTGGATGAATTGAACAGCTCTATCGAAGAATATTCAGTCCGATAATAAATAATTTGCTAGTTATTGTTGATGGGGGTGAAATTAAGCGGCGATGATCTTGATCGAGCACGGGATGAGAATGGGCTTGTTTGGCGACACGTAATAGTTAATGAGTAATGGAAATGTAATCGAATTAATTAATTTGAGTGGGCTGCGACAAGGTTGCGATTAGTCGTAAGATAAATAATTAGATGTTTGTCGACGGAGCGGATAGGAGTGAGGATTATGGGGGTGGTTCCAGTGTGGATGGAAGGGTTAAAATTTGGAAGGATCCAAAGAAAATGAATGAGTCGGTTATGTAATGTCGATGGGATTGATTTGTTTTGGATAAATGATAATTTGTTTGGATATTGTGTGTTTCTCATGATAAGGGACGCCTCTTGTCGACTGCTAGCGGCGCGGTAGCATATTTTTCCTTCGGTAGGACGCGGTATTTTGTGTACCGACTGTAGATCGTCGCGACAGTCGGTAACGTAGATCTCTGCACCGAACTGCACAGAACGCCGTACTCAACATTTGCGGTACGCTGTACAAACGGTGCGCTTGCTGTTGAGCACGCGTAGGTGGACCCAAACAAACCCGAACAGCCCCACGTGAAAAGAAATTACCCAAACAAACCCACACGGAAAGAAATTACCCAAACAAACCTAAACAAACCTCGGTCCGCGCGAGAATCGTAACCCGAACAAACCCACACATGCCCCGGGTCGTGAGACCCGTAACCCAAACAAACCTAAACAGACCCCGGTTAGCACGAAAAGAAATGACCCAAACAAAACCAAACAAATCCCGGCTCGCGCAAAAAGAAATGACCCAAACAAACCCAAACGGTCGTCGTCGTCGTTGTCCTCGTCGTCGTCGTGGCAGTCGTCGTCGTAGTCGTCGTCGTCGTCGTCGTCGTGGTAGTCGTCGTCGTGGTAGTCGTCGTCGTGGTAGTCGTCGTCGTCGTCGTCGTCGTCGTCGTCGTCGTCGTCGTTGTCCTCGTCGTCGTTGTCCTCGTCGTCGTCGTCGTCGTCGTCGTCGTTGTCCTCGTCGTTGTCCTCGTCGTCGTTGTCCTCGTCGTCGTCGTTGTCGTCGTCGTCGTTGTCCTCGTCGTCGTTGTCCTCGTCGTCGTCGTCGTCATGGTAGTCGTCGTCGTGGTAGCCGTCGTCGTGGTAGTCGTCGTGGTAGTCGTCGTCGTGGTAGTCGTCGTCGTGGTAGTCGTTGTCGTCGTGGTAGTCGTCGTCGTCGTGGTAGTCGTCGTCGTCGTCGCCGTCGTTGTCCTCGTCGTCGCTGTCCTCGTCGTCGTTGTCCTCGTCGTCGTTATCCTCGTAGTCGTCGTCCTCGTCGTCCTCGTCGTCCTCGTCGTCGTGGTAGTCGTCGTCGTGGTAGTCGTCGTCGTGGTAGTCGTCGTGGTAGTCGTCGTCGTGGTAGTCGTCGTCGTCGTGGTAGTCGTCGTCGTCGTCGTGGTAGTCCTCGTCGTCGTCGTGGTAGTCGTCGTCGTGGTAGTCGTCGTCGTGGTAGTCGTCGTCGTGGTAGTCGTCGTGGTAGTCGTCGTCGTGGTAGTCGTCGTCGTGGTAGTCGTCGTCGTCGTGGTAGTCGTCGTCGTCGTCGTGGTAGTCGTCGTGGTAGTCGTCGTCGTGGTAGTCGTCGTCGTCGTGGTAGTCGTCGGCGTCGTGGTAGTCGTCGTCGTCGTCGTGGTAGTCCTCGTCCTCGTCGTCGTCGTGGTAGTCGTCGTCGTGGTAGTCGTCGTCGTGGTAGTCGTCGTCGTGGTAGTCGTCGTCGTGGTAGTCGTCGTGGTAGTCGTCGTCGTGGTAGTCGTCGTCGTGGTAGTCGTCGTCGTCGTCGTGGTAGTCCTCGTCCTCGTCGTCGTCGTCGTCGTGGTAGACGTCGTCGTGGTAGTCGTCGTGGTAGTCGTCGTCGTGGTAGTCGTCGTCGTGGTAGTCGTTGTCGTCGTCGTGGTAGTCCTCGTCCTCGTCGTCGTCGTCGTCGTGGTAGTCGTCGTCGTGGTAGTCGTCGTGGTAGTCGTCGTCGTGGTAGTCGTCGTCGTGGTAGTCGTCGTCGTCGTGGTAGTCGTCGTGGTAGTCGTCGTGGTAGTCGTCGTCGTTGTCGTCGTCGTCGTTGTCCTCGTCGTCGTTGTCCTCGTCGTCGTTGTCCTCGTCGTCGTCGTCGTCATGGTAGTCGTCGTCGTGGTAGCCGTCGTCGTGGTAGTCGTCGTGGTAGTCGTCGTCGTGGTAGTCGTCGTCGTCGTGGTAGTCGTCGGCGTCGTGGTAGTCGTCGTCGTCGTCGTGGTAGTCCTCGTCCTCGTCGTCGTCGTGGTAGTCGTCGTCGTGGTAGTCGTCGTCGTGGTAGTCGTCGTCGTGGTAGTCGTCGTGGTAGTCGTCGTCGTGGTAGTCGTCGTCGTGGTAGTCGTCGTCGTCGTGGTAGTCGTCGTCGTCGTCGTGGTAGTCCTCGTCCTCGTCGTCGTCGTCGTCGTGGTAGTCGTCGTCGTGGTAGTCGTCGTGGTAGTCGTCGTCGTGGTAGTCGTCGTCGTGGTAGTCGTTGTCGTCGTCGTGGTAGTCCTCGTCCTCGTCGTCGTCGTCGTCGTGGTAGTCGTCGTCGTGGTAGTCGTCGTGGTAGTCGTCGTCGTGGTAGTCGTCGTCGTGGTAGTCGTCGTCGTCGTGGTAGTCGTCGTGGTAGTCGTCGTCGTTGTCGTCGTCGTCGTTGTCCTCGTCGTCGTTGTCCTCGTCGTCGTTGTCCTCGTCGTCGTCGTCGTCATGGTAGTCGTCGTCGTGGTAGCCGTCGTCGTGGTAGTCGTCGTGGTAGTCGTCGTCGTGGTAGTCGTCGTCGTGGTAGTCGTTGTCGTCGTGGTAGTCGTCGTCGTCGTCGTGGTAGTCGTCGTCGTCGTCGCCGTCATTGTCCTCGTCGTCGCTGTCTTCGTCGTCGTTATCCTCGTCGTCGTTATCCTCGTAGTCGTCGTCCTCGTCGTCATCGTCGTCGTGGTAGTCGTCGTCGTGGTAGTCGTCGTGGTAGTCGTCGTCGTGGTAGTCGTCGTCGTCGTGGTAGTCGTCGTCGTGGTAGTCCTCGTCGTCGTCGTGGTAGTCGTCGTCGTGGTAGTCGTCGTCGTGGTAGTCGTCGTCGTGGTAGTCGTCGTCGTGGTAGTCGTCGTGGTAGTCGTCGTCGTGGTAGTCGTCGTCGTGGTAGTCGTCGTGGTAGTCGTCGTCGTGGTAGTCGTCGTCGTCGTGGTAGTCGTCGTCGTCGTCGTGGTAGTCCTCGTCGTCGTCGTGGTAGTCGTCGTCGTGGTAGTCGTCGTCGTGGTAGTCGTCGTCGTGGTAGTCGTCGTCGTCGTGGTAGTCGTCGTCGTCGTGGTAGTCGTCGTCGTCGTGGTAGTCGTCGTCGTCGTGGTAGTCGTCGTGGTAGTCGTCGTCGTGGTAGTCGTCGTCGTCGTGGTAGTCGTCGTCGTCGTGGTAGTCGTCGTCGTCGTCGTGGTAGTCCTCGTCCTCGTCGTCGTCGTGGTAATCGTCGTCGTGGTAGTCGTCGTCGTGGTAGTCGTCGTCGTGGTAGTCGTCGTGGTAGTCGTCGTCGTGGTAGTCGTCGTCGTGGTAGTCGTCGTCGTCGTGGTAGTCGTCGTCGTCGTCGTGGTAGTCCTCGTCCTCGTCGTCGTCGTCGTCGTGGTAGTCGTCGTCGTGGTAGTCGTCGTGGTAGTCGTCGTCGTGGTAGTCGTCGTCGTGGTAGTCGTTGTCGTCGTGGTAGTCGTCGTCGTCGTCGTGGTAGTCGTCGTCGTCGTCGCCGTCGTTGTCCTCGTCGTCGCTGTCCTCGTCGTCGTTGTCCTCGTCGTCGTTATCCTCGTAGTCGTCGTCGTGGTAGTCGTCGTCGTGGTAGTCGTCGTGGTAGTCGTCGTCGTGGTAGTCGTCGTCGTCGTGGTAGTCGTCGTCGTCGTCGTGGTAGTCCTCGTCGTCGTCGTGGTAGTCGTCGTCGTGGTAGTCGTCGTCGTGGTAGTCGTCGTCGTGGTAGTCGTCGTCGTGGTAGTCGTCGTCGTGGTAGTCGTCGTCGTGGTAGTCGTCGTGGTAGTCGTCATCGTGGTAGTCGTCGTCGTGGTAGTCGTCGTCGTGGTAGTCGTCGTCGTCGTGGTAGTCGTCGTGGTAGTCGTCGTCGTGGTAGTCGTCGTCGTCGTGGTAGTCGTCGGCGTCGTGGTAGTCGTCGTCGTCGTCGTGGTAGTCCTCGTCCTCGTCGTCGTCGTGGTAGTCGTCGTCGTGGTAGTCGTCGTCGTGGTAGTCGTCGTCGTGGTAGTCGTCGTCGTGGTAGTCGTCGTGGTAGTCGTCGTCGTGGTAGTCGTCGTCGTCGTGGTAGTCGTCGTCGTCGTCGTGGTAGTCCTCGTCCTCGTCGTCGTCGTCGTCGTGGTAGTCGTCGTCGTGGTAGTCGTCGTGGTAGTCGTCGTCGTGGTAGTCGTCGTCGTGGTAGTCGTTGTCGTCGTCGTCGTCGTCGTGGTAGTCGTCGTCGTGGTAGTCGTCGTGGTAGTCGTCGTCGTGGTAGTCGTCGTCGTCGTGGTAGTCGTCGTCGTCGTGGTAGTCGTCGTGGTAGTCGTCGTCGTGGTAGTCGTCGTTGTCGTGGTAGTCGTCGTCGTCGTGGTAGTCGTCGTCGTCGTCGTGGTAGTCCTCGTCCTCGTCGTCGTCGTGGTAGTCGTCGTCGTGGTAGTCGTCGTCGTGGTAGTCGTTGTCGTCGTCGTCGTCGTCGTGGTAGTCGTCGTCGTGGTAGTCGTCGTGGTAGTCGTCGTCGTGGTAGTCGTCGTCGTCGTGGTAGTCGTCGTGGTAGTCGTCGTCGTGGTAGTCGTCGTCGTCGTGGTAGTCGTCGTCGTCGTGGTAGTCGTCGTCGTCGTCGTGGTAGTCCTCGTCCTCGTCGTCGTCGTGGTAGTCGTCGTCGTGGTAGTCCTCGTCCTCGTCGTCGTCGTCGTCGTGGTAGTCGTCGTCGTGGTAGTCGTCGTGGTAGTCGTCGTCGTCGTCGTGGTAGTCCTAGTCCTCGTCGTCGTCGTGGTAGTCGTCGTCGTGGTAGTCGTCGTCGTGGTAGTCGTCGTCGTGGTAGTCGTCGTGGTAGTCGTCGTCGTGGTAGTCGTCGTCGTGGTAGTCGTCGTGGTAGTCGTCGTCGTGGTAGTCGTCGTCGTGGTAGTCGTTGTCGTCGTGGTAGTCGTCGTCGTCGTCGTGGTAGTCGTCGTCGTCGTCGTGGTAGTCGTCGTCGTCGTCGCCGTCGTTGTCCTCGTCGTCGCTGTCCTCGTCGTCGTTGTCCTCGTCGTCGTTATCCTCGTAGTCGTCGTCCTCGTCGTCCTCGTCGTCCTCGTCGTCGTGGTAGTCGTCGTCGTGGTAGTCGTCGTCGTGGTAGTCGTCGTGGTAGTCGTCGTCGTGGTAGTCGTCGTCGTCGTGGTAGTCGTCGTCGTCGTCGTGGTAGTCGTCGTCGTGGTAGTCGTCGTCGTGGTAGTCGTCGTGGTAGTCGTCGTCGTGGTAGTCGTCGTCGTCGTGGTAGTCGTCGTCGTCGTGGTAGTCGTCGTGGTAGTCGTCGTCGTGGTAGTCGTCGTCGTCGTGGTAGTCGTCGTCGTCGTGGTAGTCGTCGTCGTCGTGGTAGTCGTCGTCGTCGTCGTGGTAGTCCTCGTCCTCGTCGTCGTCGTGGTAGTCCTCGTCCTCGTCGTCGTCGTGGTAGTCGTCGTCGTGGTAGTCGTCGTCGTGGTAGTCGTCGTCGTGGTAGTCGTCGTCGTGGTAGTCGTCGTCGTCGTGGTAGTCGTCGTCGTCGTCGTGGTAGTCCTCGTCCTCGTCGTCGTCGTCGTCGTGGTAGTCGTCGTCGTGGTAGTCGTCGTCGTGGTAGTCGTCGTGGTAGTCGTCGTCGTGGTAGTCGTCGTCGTGGTAGTCGTCGTCGTCGTCGTGGTAGTCCTCGTCGTCGTCGTCGTTGTCCTCGTCGTCGTCGTCGTTGTCCTCGTCGTCGTCGTGGTAGTCGTCGTCGTCGTGGTAGTCGTCGTCGTCGTGGTAGTCGTCGTCGTCGTGGTAGTCGTCGTCGTCGTCGTGGTAGTCCTCGTCCTCGTCGTCGTCGTCGTCGTGGTAGTCGTCGTCGTGGTAGTCGTCGTGGTAGTCGTCGTCGTCGTCGTGGTAGTCCTCGTCCTCGTCGTCGTCGTGGTAGTCGTCGTCGTGGTAGTCGTCGTCGTCGTGGTAGTCGTCGTCGTCGTGGTAGTCGTCGTGGTAGTCGTCGTCGTGGTAGTCGTCGTGGTAGTCGTCGTCGTCGTGGTAGTCGTCGTCGTCGTGGTAGTCGTCGTCGTCGTCGTGGTAGTCCCCGTCCTCGTCGTCGTCGTCCTCGTCGTCGTCGTCGTCGTGGTAGTCGTCGTGGTAGTCGTCGTCGTGGTAGTCGTCGTGGTAGTCGTCGTCGTGGTAGTCCTCGTCCTCGTCGTCGTCGTCGTCGTGGTAGTCGTCGTCGTGGTAGTCGTCGTCGTGGTAGTCGTCGTGGTAGTCGTCGTCGTGGTAGTCGTCGTCGTGGTAGTCGTCGTCGTCGTGGTAGTCGTCATCGTGGTAGTCGTCGTGGTAGTCGTCGTCGTGGTAGTCGTCGTCGTGGTAGTCGTCGTCGTGGTAGTCGTCGTCGTCGTGGTAGTCGTCGTCGTCGTCGTGGTAGTCCTCGTCCTCGTCGTCGTCGTCGTCGTGGTAGTCGTCGTCGTGGTAGTCGTCGTCGTGGGAGTCGTCGTCGTAGTAGTCGTCGTGGTAGTCGTCGTCGTGGTAGTCGTCGTCGTGGTAGTCGTCGTCGTCGTGGTAGTCGTCGTCGTCGTCGTGGTAGTCCTCGTCCTCGTCGTCGTCGTCGTCGTGGTAGTCGTCGTCGTGGTAGTCGTCGTGGTAGTCGTCGTCGTGGTAGTCGTCGTCGTGGTAGTCGTCGTCGTCGTCGTGGTAGTCCTCGTCCTCGTCGTCGTCGTGGTAGTCGTCGTCGTGGTAGTCGTCGTCGTGGTAGTCGTCGTGGTAGTCGTCGTCGTGGTAGTCGTCGTCGTGGTAGTCGTCGTGGTAGTCGTCGTCGTGGTAGTCGTCGTCGTGGTAGTCGTCGTCGTCGTGGTAGTCGTCGTCGTCGTGGTAGTCGTCGTCGTCGTGGTAGTCGTCGTCGTCGTGGTAGTCGTCGTCGTCGTGGTAGTCGTCGTCGTCGTGGTAGTCGTCGTGGTAGTCGTCGTCGTGGTAGTCGTCGTGGTAGTCGTCGTCGTCGTGGTAGTCGTCGTCGTCGTCGTCGTGGTAGTCCTCGTCCTCGTCGTCGTCGTCGTCGTGGTAGTCGTCGTCGTGGTAGTCGTCGTCGTGGTAGTCGTCGTCGTGGTAGTCGTCGTCGTGGTAGTCGTCGTGGTAGTCGTCGTCGTGGTAGTCGTCATCGTGGTAGTCCTCGTCCTCGTCGTCATCGTCCTCGTCGTCGTCGTCGTCGTCGTGGTAGTCGTCGTCGTGGTAGTCGTCGTGGTAGTCGTCGTCGTGGTAGTCGTCGTCGTCGTGGTAGTCGTCGTCGTCGTGGTAGTCGTCGTCGTCGTGGTAGTCGTCGTCGTCGTCGTGGTAGTCCCCGTCCTCGTCGTCGTCGTCCTCGTCGTCGTCGTCGTCGTGGTAGTCGTCGTGGTAGTCGTCGTCGTGGTAGTCGTCGTGGTAGTCGTCGTCGTGGTAGTCGTTGTCGTCGTGGTAGTCGTCGTCGTCGTCGTGGTAGTCGTCGTCGTCGTCGCCGTCGTTGTCCTCGTCGTCGCTGTCCTCGTCGTCGTTGTCCTCGTCGTCGTTATCCTCGTAGTCGTCGTCCTCGTCGTCCTCGTCGTCGTAGTCGTCGTGGTAGTCGTCGTCGTGGTAGTCGTCGTCGTGGTAGTCGTCGTGGTAGTCGTCGTCGTGGTAGTCGTCGTCGTCGTGGTAGTCGTCGTCGTCGTCGTGGTAGTCCTCGTCGTCGTCGTGGTAGTCGTCGTCGTGGTAGTCGTCGTCGTCGTGGTAGTCGTCGTCGTCGTTGTGGTAGTCGTCGTCGTCGTGGTAGTCGTCGTGGTAGTCGTCGTCGTGGTAGTCGTCGTCGTCGTGGTAGTCGTCGTCGTCGTGGTAGTCGTCGTCGTCGTCGTGGTAGTCCTCGTCCTCGTCGTCGTCGTGGTAGTCGTCGTCGTGGTAGTCGTCGTGGTAGTCGTCGTCGTGGTAGTCGTCGTCGTGGTAGTCGTCGTCGTCGTGGTAGTCGTCGTCGTCGTCGTGGTAGTCCTCGTCCTCGTCGTCGTCGTCGTCGTGGTAGTCGTCGTCGTGGTAGTCGTCGTGGTAGTCGTCGTCGTGGTAGTCGTTGTCGTCGTCGTGGTAGTCCTCGTTCTCGTCGTCGTCTTCGTCGTGGTAGTCGTCGTCGTGGTAATCGTCGTGGTAGTCGTCGTCGTGGTAGTCGTCGTCGTGGTAGTCGTTGTCGTCGTGGTAGTCGTCGTCCTCGTCGTGGTAGTCGTCGTCGTCGTCGTGGTAGTCCTCGTCGTCGTCGTCGTTGTCCTCGTCGTCGTCGTCGTTGTCCTCGTCGTCGTCGTGGTAGTCGTCGTCGTCGTGGTAGTCGTCGTCGTCGTGGTAGTCGTCGTCGTCGTGGTAGTCGTCGTCGTCGTCGTGGTAGTCCTCGTCCTCGTCGTCGTCGTCGTCGTGGTAGTCGTCGTCGTGGTAGTCGTCGTGGTAGTCGTCGTCGTGGTAGTCGTCGTCGTCGTCGTGGTAGTCCTCGTCCTCGTCGTCGTCGTGGTAGTCGTCGTCGTGGTAGTCGTCGTCGTCGTGGTAGTCGTCGTCGTCGTGGTAGTCGTCGTGGTAGTCGTCGTCGTGGTAGTCGTCGTGGTAGTCGTCGTCGTCGTGGTAGTCGTCGTCGTGGTAGTCGTCGTCGTCGTGGTAGTCGTCGTCGTCGTGGTAGTCGTCGTCGTCGTGGTAGTCGTCGTGGTAGTCGTCGTCGTGGTAGTCGTCGTGGTAGTCGTCGTCGTCGTGGTAGTCGTCGTCGTCGTGGTAGTCGTCGTCGTCGTCGTGGTAGTCCCCGTACTCGTCGTCGTCGTCCTCGTGGTCGTCGTCGTCGTGGTAGTCGTCGTGGTAGTCGTCGTCGTGGTAGTCGTCGTGGTAGTCGTCGTCGTGGTAGTCCTCGTCCTCGTCGTCGTCGTCGTCGTGGTAGTCGACGTGGTAGTCGTCGTCGTGGTAGTCGTCGTCGTGGTAGTCGTCGTCGTCGTGGTAGTCGTCATCGTGGTAGTCGTCGTGGTAGTCGTCGTCGTGGTAGTCGTCGTCGTGGTAGTCGTCGTCGTCGTGGTAGTCGTCGTCGTCGTCGTGGTAGTCCTCGTCCTCGTCGTCGTCGTCGTCGTGGTAGTCGTCGTCGTGGTAGTCGTCGTCGTGGGAGTCGTCGTCGTAGTAGTCGTCGTGGTAGTCGTCGTCGTGGTAGTCGTCGTCGTGGTAGTCGTCGTCGTCGTGGTAGTCGTCGTCGTCGTCGTGGTAGTCCTCGTCCTCGTCGTCGACCCGGGTTCGCGCGAAAAGAAATGACCCAAACAACCTCCTGTCCCCGCGAAAAGAAATGACCCAAACAAACCCGAACGAACCCTGGTTCGCGCGAAAGAAATGACCCAAACAAACCGAACTAACCCTAGTTCGCGCGAAAGAAATGACCCAAACAAACCCGAACTAACCCTGGTTTGCGCGAAAGAAATGACCCAAACAAACCCGAACTAACCCTGGTTTGCGCGACAGAAATGACCCAAACAAACCCGAACTAACCCTGGTTTGCGTGAAAGAAATGACCCAAACAAACCCGAACTAACCCTGGTTTGCGCGAAAGAAATGACCCAAACAAACCCGAAGTAACCCTGGTTTGCGCGAAAGAAATGACCCAAACAAACCCAAACAAACCCCGGTTCGCGAGAAATGACCCAAACAAACCCAAACACCCCCGGGCTGCGAGAAATGACCCAAACAAACCCAAACACCCCCGGGCCGCGAGAAATGACCCAAACAAACCCAAACAAACCCCGGTTTCGCGAGAAATGACCCAAACAAACCCAAACAAATCCAGGCCCGCTCATAATGACCCAAACAAACCCAAACAAACAGCCCCGATCCGCTCAAAATGACCCAAACAAACCCAAACAAACCCAGGGCCGCTCATAATGCCCCAAACAAACCCAAACAAACCCAAACAAAATGCGCCCAAACAAACCCAAACAAACCCAAACAAACCCAGGCCGCTCAAAATGACCCAAACGTAGTCTGTTTGTTTGTTTGGGTTTGTTTGGGTTTGTTTGGGTTTGTTTGGGTTTGTTTGTTTGGGTTTGTTTGGGTTTGGGTTTGTTTGGGTTTGTTTGGGTTTGTTTGTTTGGGTTTGTTTGTTTGGGTTTGTTTGGGTTTGTTTGGGTTTGTTTGGGTTTGTTTGGGTTTGGGTTTGTTTGGGTTTGTTTGGGTTTGTTTGGGTTTGTTTGGGTTTGTTTGGGTTTGTTTGGGTTTGTTTGGGTTTGTTTGGGTTTGTTTGGGTTTGTTTGGGTTTGTTTGGGTTTGTTTGGGTTTGTTTGGGTTTGTTTGGGTTTGTTTGGGTTTGTTTGGGTTTGTTTGGGTTTGTTTGGGTTTGTTTGGGTTTGTTTGGGTTTGTTTGGGTTTGTTTGGGTTTGTTTGGGTTTGTTTGGGTTTGTTTGGGTTTGTTTGGGTTTGTTTGGGTTTGTTTGGGTTTGTTTGGGTTTGTTTGGGTTTGTTTGGGTTTGTTTGGGTTTGTTTGGGTTTGTTTGGGTTTGTTTGGGTTTGTTTGGGTTTGTTTGGGTTTGTTTGGGTTTGTTTGGGTTTGTTTGGGTTTGTTTGGGTTTGTTTGGGTTTGTTTGGGTTTGTTTGGGTTTGTTTGGGTTTGTTTGGGTTTGTTTGGGTTTGTTTGGGTTTGTTTGGGTTTGTTTGGGTTTGTTTGGGTTTGTTTGGGTTTGTTTGGGTTTGTTTGGGTTTGTTTGGGTTTGTTTGGGTTTGTTTGGGTTTGTTTGGGTTTGTTTGGGTTTGTTTGGGTTTGTTTGGGTTTGTTTGGGTTTGTTTGGGTTTGTTTGGGTTTGTTTGGGTTTGTTTGGGTTTGTTTGGGTTTGTTTGGGTTTGTTTGGGTTTGTTTGGGTTTGTTTGGGTTTGTTTGGGTTTGTTTGGGTTTGTTTGGGTTTGTTTGGGTTTGTTTGGGTTTGTTTGGGTTTGTTTGGGTTTGTTTGGGTTTGTTTGGGTTTGTTTGGGTTTGTTTGGGTTTGTTTGGGTTTGTTTGGGTTTGTTTGGGTTTGTTTGGGTTTGTTTGGGTTTGTTTGGGTTTGTTTGGGTTTGGGTTTGTTTGGGTTTGTTTGGGTTTGTTTGGGTTTGTTTGGGTTTGTTTGGGTTTGTTTGGGTTTGTTTGGGTTTGGGTTTGTTTGGGTTTGTTTTGGGTTTGTTTGGGTTTGTTTGGGTTTGTTTGGGTTTGTTTGGGTTTGTTTGGGTTTGTTTGGGTTTGTTTGGGTTTGTTTGGGTTTGTTTGGGTTTGTTTGGGTTTGTTTGGGTTTGTTTGGGTTTGTTTGGGTTTGTTTGGGTTTGTTTGGGTTTGTTTGGGTTTGTTTGGGTTTGTTTGGGTTTGTTTGGGTTTGTTTGGGTTTGTTTGGGTTTGTTTGGGTTTGTTTGGGTTTGTTTGGGTTTGTTTGGGTTTGTTTGGGTTTGTTTGGGTTTGTTTGGGTTTGTTTGGGTTTGTTTGGGTTTGTTTGGGTTTGTTTGGGTTTGTTTGGGTTTGTTTGGGTTTGTTTGGGTTTGTTTGGGTTTGTTTGGGTTTGTTTGGGTTTGTTTGGGTTTGTTTGGGTTTGTTTGGGTTTGTTTGGGTTTGTTTGGGTTTGTTTGGGTTTGTTTGGGTTTGTTTGGGTTTGTTTGGGTTTGTTTGGGTTTGTTTGGGTTTGTTTGGGTTTGTTTGGGTTTGTTTGGGTTTGTTTGGGTTTGTTTGGGTTTGTTTGGGTTTGTTTGGGTTTGGGTTTGTTTGGGTTTGTTTGGGTTTGTTTGGGTTTGTTTGGGTTTGTTTGGGTTTGTTTGGGTTTGTTTGGGTTTGTTTGGGTTTGTTTGGGTTTGTTTGGGTTTGTTTGGGTTTGTTTGGGTTTGTTTGGGTTTGTTTGGGTTTGTTTGGGTTTGTTTGGGTTTGTTTGGGTTTGTTTGGGTTTGTTTGGGTTTGTTTGGGTTTGTTTGGGTTTGTTTGGGTTTGTTTGGGTTTGTTTGGGTTTGTTTGGGTTTGTTTGGGTTTGTTTGGGTTTGTTTGGGTTTGTTTGGGTTTGTTTGGGTTTGTTTGGGTTTGTTTGGGTTTGTTTGGGTTTGTTTGGGTTTGTTTGGGTTTGTTTGGGTTTGTTTGGGTTTGTTTGGGTTTGTTTGGGTTTGTTTGGGTTTGTTTGGGTTTGTTTGGGTTTGTTTGGGTTTGTTTGGGTTTGTTTGGGTTTGTTTGGGTTTGTTTGGGTTTGTTTGGGTTTGTTTGGGTTTGTTTGGGTTTGTTTGGGTTTGTTTGGGTTTGTTTGGGTTTGTTTGGGTTTGTTTGGGTTTGTTTGGGTTTGTTTGGGTTTGTTTGGGTTTGTTTGGGTTTGTTTGGGTTTGTTTGGGTTTGTTTGGGTTTGTTTGGGTTTGTTTGGGTTTGTTTGGGTTTGTTTGGGTTTGTTTGGGTTTGTTTGGGTTTGTTTGGGTTTGTTTGGGTTTGTTTGGGTTTGTTTGGGTTTGTTTGGGTTTGTTTGGGTTTGTTTGGGTTTGTTTGGGTTTGTTTGGGTTTGTTTGGGTTTGTTTGGGTTTGTTTGGGTTTGTTTGGGTTTGTTTGGGTTTGTTTGGGTTTGTTTGGGTTTGTTTGGGTTTGTTTGGGTTTGTTTGGGTTTGTTTGGGTTTGTTTGGGTTTGTTTGGGTTTGTTTGGGTTTGTTTGGGTTTGTTTGGGTTTGTTTGGGTTTGTTTGGGTTTGTTTGGGTTTGTTTGGGTTTGTTTGGGTTTGTTTGGGTTTGTTTGGGTTTGTTTGGGTTTGTTTGGGTTTGTTTGGGTTTGTTTGGGTTTGTTTGGGTTTGTTTGGGTTTGTTTGGGTTTGTTTGGGTTTGTTTGGGTTTGTTTGGGTTTGTTTGGGTTTGTTTGGGTTTGTTTGGGTTTGTTTGGGTTTGTTTGGGTTTGTTTGGGTTTGTTTGGGTTTGTTTGGGTTTGTTTGGGTTTGTTTGGGTTTGTTTGGGTTTGTTTGGGTTTGTTTGGGTTTGTTTGGGTTTGTTTGGGTTTGTTTGGGTTTGTTTGGGTTTGTTTGGGTTTGTTTGGGTTTGTTTGGGTTTGTTTGGGTTTGTTTGGGTTTG
>OX632368.1:0-20000 GCA_951751655.1 Ophion costatus
CCAAACAAACCCAAACAAACCCAAACAAACCCAAACAACCCAAACAAACCCAAACAAACCCAAACAAACCCAAACAAACCCAAACAAACCCAAACAAACCCAAACAAACCCAAACAAACCCAAACAAACCCAAACAAACCCAAACAAACCCAAACAAACCCAAACAAACCCAAACAAACCCAAACAAACCCAAACAAACCCAAACAAACCCAAACAAACAAACAAACCCAAACAAACCCAAACAAACCCAAACAAACCCAAACAAACCCAAACAAACCCAAACAAACCCAAACAAACCCAAACAAACCCAAACAAACCCAAACAAACCCAAACAAACCCAAACAAACCCAAACAAACCCAAACAACCCAAACAAACCCAAACAAACCCAAACAAACCCAAACAAACCCAAACAAACCCAAACAAACCCAAACAAACCCAAACAAACCCAAACAAACCCAAACAAACCCAAACAAACCCAAACAAACCCAAACAAACCCAAACAAACCCAAACAAACCCAAACAAACCCAAACAAACCCAAACAAACCCAAACAAACCCAAACAAACCCAAACAAACCCAAACAAACAAACCCAAACCCAAACAAACCCAAACAAACCCAAACAAACCCAAACAAACCCAAACAAACCCAAACAAACCCAAACAAACCCAAACAAACCCAAACAAACCCAAACAAACCCAAACAAACCCAAACAAACCCAAACAAACCCAAACAAACCCAAACAAACCCAAACAAACCCAAACAAACCCAAACAAACCCAAACAAACCCAAACAAACCCAAACAAACCCAAACAAACCCAAACAAACCCAAACAAACCCAAACAAACCCAAACAAACCCAAACAAACCCAAACAAACCCAAACAAACCCAAACAAACCCAAACAAACCCAAACAAACCCAAACAAACCCAAACAAACCCAAACAAACCCAAACAAACCCAAACAAACCCAAACAAACCCAAACAAACCCAAACAAACCCAAACAAACCCAAACAAACCCAAACAAACCCAAACAAACCCAAACAAACCCAAACAAACCCAAACAAACCCAAACAAACCCAAACAAACCCAAACAAACCCAAACAAACCCAAACAAACCCAAACAAACCCAAACAAACCCAAACAAACCCAAACAAACCCAAACAAACCCAAACAAACCCAAACAAACCCAAACAAACCCAAACAAACCCAAACAAACCCAAACAAACCCAAACAAACCCAAACAAACCCAAACAAACCCAAACAAACCCAAACAAACCCAAACAAACCCAAACAAACCCAAACAAACCCAAACAAACCCAAACAAACCCAAACAAACCCAAACAAACCCAAACAAACCCAAACAAACCCAAACAAACCCAAACAAACCCAAACAAACCCAAACAAACCCAAACAAACCCAAACAAACCCAAACAAACCCAAACAAACCCAAACAAACCCAAACAAACCCAAACAAACCCAAACAAACCCAAACAAACCCAAACAAACCCAAACAAACCCAAACAAACCCAAACAAACCCAAACAAACCCAAACAAACCCAAACAAACCCAAACAAACCCAAACAAACCCAAACAAACCCAAACAAACCCAAACAAACCCAAACAAACCCAAACAAACCCAAACAAACCCAAACAAACCCAAACAAACCCAAACAAACCCAAACAAACCCAAACAAACCCAAACAAACCCAAACAAACCCAAACAAACCCAAACAAACCCAAACAAACCCAAACAAACCCAAACAAACCCAAACAAACCCAAACAAACCCAAACAAACCCAAACAAACCCAAACAAACCCAAACAAACCCAAACAAACCCAAACAAACCCAAACAAACCCAAACAAACCCAAACAAACCCAAACAAACCCAAACAAACCCAAACAAACCCAAACAAACCCAAACAAACCCAAACAAACCCAAACAAACCCAAACAAACCCAAACAAACCCAAACAAACCCAAACAAACCCAAACAAACCCAAACAAACAAACCCAAACAAACCCAAACAAACCCAAACAAACAAACCCAAACAAACCCAAACAAACCCAAACAAACCCAAACAAACCCAAACAAACCCAAACAAACCCAAACAAACCCAAACAAACCCAAACAAACCCAAACAAACCCAAACAAACCCAAACAAACCCAAACAAACCCAAACAAACCCAAACAAACCCAAACAAACCCAAACAAACCCAAACAAACCCAAACAAACCCAAACAAACCCAAACAAACCCAAACAAACCCAAACAAACCCAAACAAACCCAAACAAACCCAAACAAACCCAAACAAACCCAAACAAACCCAAACAAACCCAAACAAACCCAAACAAACCCAAACAAACCCAAACAAACCCAAACAAACCCAAACAAACCCAAACAAACCCAAACAAACCCAAACAAACCCAAACAAACCCAAACAAACCCAAACAAACCCAAACAAACCCAAACAAACCCAAACAAACCCAAACAAACCCAAACAAACCCAAACAAACCCAAACAAACCCAAACAAACCCAAACAAACCCAAACAAACCCAAACAAACCCAAACAAACCCAAACAAACCCAAACAAACCCAAACAAACCCAAACAAACCCAAACAAACCCAAACAAACCCAAACAAACCCAAACAAACCCAAACAAACCCAAACAAACCCAAACAAACCCAAACAAACCCAAACAAACCCAAACAAACCCAAACAAACCCAAACAAACCCAAACAAACCCAAACAAACCCAAACAAACCCAAACAAACAAACCCAAACAAACCCAAACAAACCCAAACAAACCCAAACAAACCCAAACAAACCCAAACAAACAAACCCAAACAAACCCAAACAAACCCAAACAAACAAACCCAAACAAACCCAAACAAACCCAAACAAACCCAAACAAACCCAAACAAACCCAAACAAACCCAAACAAACCCAAACAAACCCAAACAAACCCAAACAAACCCAAACAAACCCAAACAAACCCAAACAAACCCAAACAAACCCAAACAAACCCAAACAAACCCAAACAAACCCAAACAAACCCA
This sequence comes from Ophion costatus, assembly GCA_951751655.1. Taxonomy (NCBI): domain Eukaryota; kingdom Metazoa; phylum Arthropoda; class Insecta; order Hymenoptera; family Ichneumonidae; genus Ophion; species Ophion costatus. The sequence continues at coordinate 3,060 of OX632368.1, forward strand.
AACAAACCCAAACAAACAAACCCAAACAAACCCAAACAAACCCAAACAAACAAACCCAAACAAACCCAAACAAACCCAAACAAACCCAAACAAACCCAAACAAACAAACCCAAACAAACCCAAACAAACCCAAACAAACCCAAACAAACCCAAACAAACCCAAACAAACAAACCCAAACAAACCCAAACAAACCCAAACAAACCCAAACAAACAAACCCAAACAAACCCAAACAAACCCAAACAAACCCAAACAAACCCAAACAAACCCAAACAAACCCAAACAAACCCAAACAAACCCAAACAAACCCAAACAAACCCAAACAAACCCAAACAAACCCAAACAAACCCAAACAAACCCAAACAAACCCAAACAAACCCAAACAAACCCAAACAAACAAACCCAAACAAACCCAAACAAACAAACCCAAACAAACCCAAACAAACCCAAACAAACCCAAACAAACCCAAACAAACCCAAACAAACCCAAACAAACCCAAACAAACCCAAACAAACCCAAACAAACCCAAACAAACCCAAACAAACCCAAACAAACAAACCCAAACAAACCCAAACAAACCCAGACAAACCCAAACAAACCCAAACAAACCCAAACAAACCCAAACAAACCCAAACAAACCCAAACAAACCCAAACAAACCCAAACAAACCCAAACAAACCCAAACAAACCCAAACAAACCCAAACAAACCCAAACCCAAACAAACCCAAACAAACCCAAACCCAAACAAACCCAAACAAACCCAAACAAACCCAAACAAACAAACCCAAACAAACCCAAACAAACCCAAACAAACCCAAACAAACCCAAACAAACCCAAACAAACCCAAACAAACCCAAACAAACCCAAACCCAAACAAACCCAAACAAACCAGGGTTAGTTCGGGTTTGTTTGGGTCATTTCTTTCACGCAAACCAGGGTTAGTTCGGGTTTGTTTGGGTCATTTCTGTCGCCCAAACCAGGGTTAGTTCGGGTTTGTTTGGGTCATTTCTTTCGCGCAAACCAGGGTTAGTTCGGGTTTGTTTGGGTCATTTCTTTCGCGCGAACTAGGGTTAGTTCGGTTTGTTTGGGTCATTTCTTTCGCGCGAAGCAGGGTTCGTTCGGGTTTGTTTGGGTCATTTCTTTTCGCGGGGACAGGAGGTTGTTTGGGTCATTTCTTTTCGCGCGAACCCGGGTCGACGACGACGAGGACGAGGACTACCACGACGACGACGACGACTACCACGACGACGACGACTACCACGACGACGAGAACTACCACGACGACGAGGACTACCATGACGACGACGACTACCACGACGACGACAACTACCACGACGACGACTACCACGACGACGACTACCACGACGACTACCACGACGACGACTACCACGACGACGACGACGACGAGGACGAGGACTACCACGACGACGACTACCACGACGACTACCACGACGACTACCACGACGACGACTACCACGACGACGACTACCACGACGACTACCACGATGACGACTACCACGACGACGACGACTACCACGACGACGACTACCACGACGACGACTACCACGACGACTACCACGATGACGACTACCACGACGACGACGACGACGAGGACGAGGACTACCACGACGACGACTACCACGACGACTACCACGACGACGACTACCACGACGACTACCACGACGACGACTACCACGACGACTACCACGACGACGACTACCACGACGACGACGAGGACGAGGACTACCACGACGACGACGACGACTACCACGACGACGACTACCACGACGACTACCACGACGACGACTACCACGACGACGACTACCACGACGACGACGACGACGAGGACGAGGACTACCACGACGACGACGACGACTACCACGACGACGACGACTACCACGACGACGACTACCACGACGACGACTACTACGACGACGACTCCCACGACGACGACTACCACGACGACGACTACCACGACGACGACGACGACGAGGACGAGGACTACCACGACGACGACGACGACTACCACGACGACGACGACTACCACGACGACGACGACTACCACGACGACGACTACCACGACGACGACTACCACGACGACTACCACGATGACGACTACCACGACGACGACGACTACCACGACGACGACTACCACGACGACGACTACCACGTCGACTACCACGACGACGACTACCACGACGACGACGACGACGAGGACGAGGACTACCACGACGACGACTACCACGACGACTACCACGACGACGACTACCACGACGACTACCACGACGACGACGACGACGAGGACGACGACGACGAGGACGGGGACTACCACGACGACGACGACGACTACCACGACGACGACGACTACCACGACGACGACGACTACCACGACGACTACCACGACGACGACTACCACGACGACTACCACGACGACGACGACTACCACGACGACGACGACTACCACGACGACGACTACCACGACGACGACGAGGACGAGGACTACCACGACGACGACGACGACTACCACGACGACGACTACCACGACGACTACCACGACGACGACTACCACGACGACGACGACGACGAGGACGAGGACTACCACGACGACGACGACGACTACCACGACGACGACGACTACCACGACGACGACGACTACCACGACGACGACGACTACCACGACGACGACGAGGACAACGACGACGACGACGAGGACAACGACGACGACGACGACGGGGACTACCACGACGACGACGACGACTACCACGACGAGGACGACGACTACCACGACGACAACGACTACCACGACGACGACTACCACGACGACGACTACCACGACGACGACTACCACGACGACTACCACGACGACGACGACTACCACGACGACGACGACTACCACGACGACGACTACCACGACGACGACTACCACGACGACTACCACGACGACGACTACCACGACGACGACTACCACGACGACGACTACCACGACGACGACGAGGACTACCACGACGACGACGACGACTACCACGACGACGACGACTACCACGACGACGACTACCACGACGACTACCACGACGACGACTACCACGACGACGACTACCACGACGACGAGGACGACGAGGACGACGAGGACGACGACTACGAGGATAACGACGACGAGGACAACGACGACGAGGACAGCGACGACGAGGACAACGACGGCGACGACGACGACGACTACCACGACGACGACGACTACCACGACGACAACGACTACCACGACGACGACTACCACGACGACGACTACCACGACGACTACCACGACGACGGCTACCACGACGACGACTACCATGACGACGACGACGACGAGGACAACGACGACGAGGACAACGACGACGACGACAACGACGACGACGAGGACAACGACGACGAGGACAACGACGAGGACAACGACGACGACGACGACGACGACGACGAGGACAACGACGACGAGGACAACGACGACGACGACGACGACGACGACGACGACGACGACGACTACCACGACGACGACTACCACGACGACGACTACCACGACGACGACGACGACGACGACGACTACGACGACGACTGCCACGACGACGACGAGGACAACGACGACGACGACCGTTTGGGTTTGTTTGGGTCATTTCTTTTTGCGCGAGCCGGGATTTGTTTGGTTTTGTTTGGGTCATTTCTTTTCGTGCTAACCGGGGTCTGTTTAGGTTTGTTTGGGTTACGGGTCTCACGACCCGGGGCATGTGTGGGTTTGTTCGGGTTACGATTCTCGCGCGGACCGAGGTTTGTTTAGGTTTGTTTGGGTCATTTCTTTCCGTGTGGGTTTGTTTGGGTAATTTCTTTTCACGTGGGGCTGTTCGGGTTTGTTTGGGTCCACCTACGCGTGCTCAACAGCAAGCGTACCGTTTGTACAGCGTACCGCAAATGTTGAGTACGGCGTTCTGTGCAGTTCGGTGCAGAGATCTACGTTACCGACTGTCGCGACGATCTACAGTCGGTACACAAAATACCGCGTCCTACCGAAGGAAAAATATGCTACCGCGCCGCTAGCAGTCGACAAGAGGCGTCCCTTATCATGAGAAACACACAATATCCAAACAAATTATCATTTATCCAAAACAAATCAATCCCATCGACATTACATAACCGTCTCATTCATTTTCTTTGGATCCTTCCAAATTTTAACCCTTCCATCCACACTGGAACCACCCCCATAATCCTCACTCCTATCCGCTCCGTCGACAAACATCTAATTATTTATCTTACGACTAATCGCAACCTTGTCGCAGCCCACTCAAATTAATTAATTCGATTACATTTCCATTACTCATTAACTATTACGTGTCGCCAAACAAGCCCATTCTCATCCCGTGCTCGATCAAGATCATCGCCGCTTAATTTCACCCCCATCAACAATAACTAGCAAATTATTTATTATCGGACTGAATATTCTTCGATAGAGCTGTTCAATTCATCCAGAATATACAATAGGACTAGTGCCGTGGTCGAGTAGCTCGAGTCACAGTGTTTACAAGTCCAACGAACAAGGTTCGCGACGGATGTGCTGGCATTTTTTTTTTCCTTGCTCTCATATCAACTGTTTTGACAGTTTTCAAACAAAACGATAATACACGCCCTCAATTCAACAAACGCTCTAGAATGCCACATTTTTATTTCACCCCACTCAAGACCAAACCCTTCTCCGCATACTATTTTTAGCCGCCCACCCCGTACGTTGTATATTAATATTCTTCTTTTTTCCAAACAAATCGCCCGTCGAAGTACAGACAGACCTACGACAAACACACACACACAGACACACGCTTCACCCGACAAAGGCACACGAAAACGACAAGTCCGATATACATACATAACTATAGCGAAATCGACCACGTCGCACGTGGCATCCCCCCCCCCCCCCCCCCCCCCAACGCCGCCAGCCACATTATTTTGCTAATGTTACTTAGCATTTTTTCTCCTTTATTTATAACTCATGTCTTCAATATTTAGTTCGCGATAATACGAACGCCAGGCCGTCGCTATTTTTCCCCCTACTCCATAGCGCCTACACGGAAAACAAAACGCAACGAATACACGTACATAAAACCAACGCGTTGCACGACACCCGCACGCATATTATATACTACGACAGTTTCCCCTTTATTCTGGAACCCCCCATCGTTTCGTAATTAAGGATGTTGAGTCCCAAATCGCAAATCATAATCAAATTCTTCAAATTTCGTACTTTTTCGTATCAAGTATTTCAGAGCTCGTGTAAAAACTTCATGACGATTGAGAAGCTATTTCTTTACTACAATTAACATTAACATGCTTCATAGGGACTCAACATCCTCAAGTCAATCATCGAGTGCCCATTGGCAAAAAATAACAGTTCAATCCATTTATATTTTTTTTATTAACGTTTCAACAAGAAACCGTACATTGCAAACAAACCTCCTCAATATTTACCATTCGGAAAGTAATTCTTTCCCTTGTACCTCGACGAGACGAATTTTTACAACGACGCAATATTCTTTTTCTTTCCTCACCCCAATGTCCCTAAAGACCTTCAGCCGTTAATCACTTGCTCCCATTATCTCGTCTCTTTATATCTTTCCGACAACAAACATACACAATATTCATTCGTTCGCTCTTTTCCACTCCGCCGACTACCTACCGACTGTACACACGTCAGTCTGTTTACCATGCGTTCCGCGAAACGTACACACTGCCGGAGCCCTACCACAACAAGACATCCGAGTTATCACTCGGTTCATCGAGTCCCCCTCCTGACGCCGGTCAATACAAATGTTTACACGGAATCCTTTCCTATACCAATGGCCACAATCGCCGCGCGCACCAACGTACGCTTCGTTCGATACCCTACCACATCCCCACCAGCCACATATTCGCACTCATTCCCGTACGAGTCACTACTTATCTCTAATTAATGTTCATCAACATTATGCGACCGAGTCGTCAATTCCCTCATTTTACATAATTCATCCGCAAATTATTCACTTTCGACGAACCGACAACACGTCATCCTGCATCCATACGCTATGTGCATTATTTTTTTCAAATACGCGTATGGTCAAGTTGTTAGCGTCTCCGCTTTCAACGTTGAGGAACCGCGTTCGCGGCTCTCGTGGCACGGTATTTTTTTTTTCCGCCAAACATTCTGCTGACACCCAACTAACAGACCCGGTTGAAGAAAACATACTTGCACAAAAAATTTCCCCTCCGCCAGGGGACCAAAACCCTCGGAATATTTTATAACTTCGCATTTTCTCATTTCAACACACTTTACATTTTTTATACTCCCATTCTTTCGCTTTTAGAATACTTTCTTATTTTATACAACTTTTTACCACTCATACACCGCATATTCACATCCCATCCCCACTTCTTCCCATCACAAATCACATATGCAAACTTAGCCAACGCCTTAATATACCACATACACAATCAACATCCGTCTAAGCCTTACCAAACAAACCCACAAAACAATAATAAGCACAATCATATATATGTATGTATGTATGTTAGACCGATTCAAATTTTTTTTTCCTTCTGGATTCTCGTGCTATTGTTGGGCACTGATGAAAGAAAATTTCTCGAAAAAAATGGGCGCGGTCGCTCAATTTTTAGATATGGCTATCTCGACATTTTTGTATTTTAATTTTTTTCAATGAACGTATTGCATTTAAGCATAGTCATGCGGCTTCGGATTACGGATAAAAATCACATCCAGCAGCTATTTCGTAACAAAAATTAACTCTAACAATTTGAAAAAATTTCAATATTCACAATTCAAATCCAGGTAGATCAATAACGGCGTCTATACTACTCTCGTTATTCTTGTAGATTTACTTATACGCATTAACATTTCGCACTTTTTACGAAAAATTAAATTATAAGCTTTTATTCATAAATCATGTATTTTCATTTTCAAAATGCTACACTTATATAATATTTTTTTTTTATTTAGTTCATTAGAGGGTGGAGAAAGGCACTAGAGGGAAAGGATTTAGTAGAAGAGATGTGTGAGCCTGCGGGGCATTTTGAGAATATAGCGAGGAAAATGGGATCAGAGGAGCCGAGACAAGGAAAGCGAAAGAAGGCACGAAAGCGGGGAAGGAATTTGTATCAACCCAACAAGCCCTACGATAATAGGATTGAGGTTTGATGATTAGTAATAAGAAGCCTTGTAAAGAAAGAAGGAAAGCAGGAAAGGAGCAAACGTAAAAAGCCCGCAAGGGTCTACATTAAATAAAACATTCTGTACTACTACATATACATTCCTTACTTAGTTCATTATTATTAGCTATTTTTGTTAAATTATCGATGATAAAACAAGTCGTCATAATACGTCCTAAAGAGTCCTTCCTCCCTGCCTTTCCTTCCCTTCCTTTCCTTCCTTTCCTTCCTTTCCTTCCTTTCCTTCCTTCATTTCCTTCCTTCGGTGTGGGAATCGTGGGGTGCATAGAATACTGGGATGGACGCAAAGCACCTCGGATGAGTGAGTGAAATCGTAGGGTGCGTAGAACACTGGGGTGGGCGCAGGGCATCTCGGATAAGTGTGTGGAATCACGGAGTGCCGAAACAAACCCTAACGAACTCAAACAAACAAACGGCGCTTTTTTTGGTTAATTTATTTCATATCTTTTTGGTTTTTTATAGTTTCGTTTTTTTTTAGTTAATTTTTTTTTTAAACCCAATCAAATCCAAACGGCAATTTTTTTTTTGGTTTTTTTTTATTTTCTATTTTTTTGGTTCTTTATTGTATTTTATTTGTTTGGGTTTTTTATAGTTTGTTTGGGTTTGTGAAATTTTTGTGGCTCTGTAAAATAGTTTTTTCATAACCAAATACTTTTTTGCAGGTTGTCAGATAGATTTTTCTTACTATTATCGCTTACCAGGATAAACTCGCTTAATGTCATGCAACAGTTGTATGAATGGATCTTTTTAACATTGTTTTACCCGACGACGCCATACAAATTCGCACATGTGATCGGAGATTGAGTTTGACAAAACTCCACCACGCGATAATTTGCGACGCATAGTCGTGTACACCAGCACAGCCGCTATATAAAACCTTCGCGAGCGCATTCATTTTCAGCCGATTTAATTATTCATTTGCGACGGAAACAGCAAAGAAGGAGCAGGTAGTATTTCAAAATGTACTGTTCAATTACCCGTGTTGTACTTATTATATAATTATTATATCTGACGTGCTTTATTATATAATAAGCCAATGTGAATAAAACAACACGAAATGCTGCTTCAATGTGTGCTTTATTAATATTATTTATATTTTATTTATTATATATATGTACCCAATATTATTATATGTTTTAATGGAAGGAATTCCCGCTTGGGCGTATTATCGTTCGGGTGTGCGAGAGAGAACGCACGATGACCGTTCCACGTGAGTACGAGAGAGAAACACGATCACCCCAGTTTTGTAATTGGTCGTTGAGGCGGAGCTCGGACCTTGTGCAGTTTTGTATTGAGGTGCGTTCTCATGCAGTCGCTCGTTGCTCGTTTGTAGCGATAAATCTGGTCACATGACCCTATTTGAAATTTCCCGCGACTCAAAAAAGTAGCTCATTTGTCGCTACCATGGAGACTAGATACAGGAGGCCACACTCGGCCTTTCAACTCGTCCCCAAAATGGTATCACAATAGTTGGCGCTGGGGTGCTCCGGACCACATGTATAGATATATGCAAACATGGGTCCGATCGAGAGGCTAGCCTCCATGACATTACTATACATAGGGCCCGTGACACCCCAGCGGCATCTATGCTGGACCCATTTTTGTGGACGCTTCTTTCGGCGGCTTTGCACGGGCGTTTGATCTCCTGGTATCTAGTCTCCATACTGCAAACAATCGTCGAGCGACTACATGAGGCCGCGCACCTTCGCTATCTATTATTTGTTCCCAAGAACACTAGCGACGCCTGCGGCGGAACTGAGCACTACAACTCTGCGACCGATTGAAAGAACTTCGTACATACAGGCTAGGATAGGGAGTTTGAACTCCTTTACTCTAGTCTCCTTGAGTCTACCCCACCACTAAAAAAAGCCGGAGGTCCGACCTGCATGTGAAACCGTGCTTGCGACACGCAACTGCATGTGTGTGTGTCTCATTTTTTTTGCCCGTTTCCTCTCGGGTACAGTGTTTTTACGTCGTACGATATTTGAAACCCAAAAATGCGCCGTAGTCGCTATCAACACAGAGATTAGAATAAGGCAAAAGAAGATATTGAGAACGAGAAGAAAAAAAAACTACGAAGGAACGGATTGCGATGGCGAATCGTCGAGGGACCGAAGACAGTGGTACCCCATCGCCTTCGGTGGAAGGAAACAACAGGACCGCCAACTTTGCTCCAACGAGCGTGAATAATCAACCACGGGATAATTACCTACGAGCGAACGATGAGTCGGGTCATTGGACAGGTTAGCGAAAAACAACAACAAATCCAAACATGTTTTCGTTTGTTCATTTTTCATATTTTTTCTCGTGCATATGCAATTTAACACCAAAATCGTGGGACTTTTTTCACCGAGCTGAAATAAGATGAAACATTGCAAGTATAGCAAGCGCCCATCCCCCGCACGAAAGTGCTCTTCATTTACGAGTATGCAATGCCCAAAAAAGCTAGTATAAAAATAATGTCCCTCCGATGTGCGCGCAGGCATGCCGGAATCATCGAGAGAGTCGAGGTGCGAGCAGAACCCCTTCAGTTTTAAGCACTTTCTGAGGAAGGACTCGAAGGCCAATTACAATTCGTCGGGAGCCAGGCCCAAGGTCTATTCCCCGGCAAGAGCCGGTCCGTCAGCTGCCACCGCTATCACCTCCGAGGCCAACTCAATTTTTCCCTGCAATCCCACCGAGCTGCCGGACTTTGTTCAGGATCATCTGGTGATAGAGCAATGTTACTTGAACCAGGTGTCATCGAGCATTCCGCCGGTCGCCGATAACACCGGCAATCTGCCGGACTTTGCAATCGCTCATTCGGAAAGACTTTGCGGCAATGGCAAGAGAACGACGACATCAACGGCAGCGACAACGAGAACAACGACGGCAACAACGACGATGACGATGACGACGACGATGACGACGACGACGACGATGACGACGACGACAATGACGGCAATGACGACAATGACGACAATGACGACGACGATCCGCGCCGGAAGGGAGGCGAACCGGTCCGACGGCGAAATTTGCGCTACCCGCGATTTGCCTTTTGATCTGACTGGCGGACTCGAGAGACGAAATCGCAACAATTCATCAACGTGCAACGTTTCCGCCACAGCCCCGCCTGCTTATCCGAGGCCGAATCAGCTTCCGGTGCGACAAGCCGAAGCAACAACGAGGAACGCCCACCGGCGGAACTTGCCGTTCGACCTACCACCGACCGCGACGAAAGAGTCCTCGTTAGCTCACGCGAATCCAGTCGGAGCCACGAATTCACCCACCAACGAGATTGTAGTAGGGGTCAATAAAACACTACCCGACTTCTTGAACGACGGTCCGATACGCAACAGAGTCGGCGCGTCAAACAACGAGAATAATTCCTCCTTGAATATGCCTGAGACACCGGATACGAGTGTAAGATGCTCCCCCCTTCGAAAAACCGACCGCTCGAACGTTGCAAAAAATTTATATTGTATCTTCATTCTAAATATTTTTCGTATTTAACAACGCTCCGGCTAGCCGTCTGGTTATCGGACGAATAAGCGTATGTTATTCGCCCGGATGGCGGCTCAGTTGGCGCAGTTCATGCTGCACAACGCCCCAAACAAACAAACCCAAACAAAATTATAAACAGTTCATTCGGACGAATACGTACAAATTATTCATCCGGATACTTTGCTTAACAATTTAACACACTCTATCCGGACAATTGTGTGTTTGTGTGTTTATTTGGGATTTTTTTAAATGAAATTTCAACGATATCTCTCGTTTTTTAAACTTTGCAGCATTTGACATTGGAGAACGAGACACTGAGGGCCGAATTGAAAATCGCCAGGCGCCACATAACTGACAAAACAATCATGTACGTCAACGATCCAATTTACACGCTACTCGACTATTTTATCTTTTCTGTAGGCCTATTCTGTAACTCGTAACGACAAGTTTCGTTTTCGTTAGCTAGCAACAGTCAACAAGAGGCCCCCCTTCTTCTGTAATCGTGCATGCGATTGGCTGTCGCTAGCTAACGATAGCGAAAACTGTCGCTAACGAGTTACAGAATAGGCCTACTGTTAATCATCAATAATAAATACTAGAAAAAAATTAAACTTTTTTCTTCTGGTCGATGCAGGATAGAATCGCTCAGGGCGGAACTGGCCTCAAGGAGAGCGGTGGACCAGGACGAAACGGCGCACTTGGAAAAGGCGATGGAACAGGTCGAGGTAAATCTCAAGAGGAGGACGGTACGTCGATTTTTGTTTGGGTTTGTTTGCCCCCCCCCCCCCCTCGCGATAAATTGCCGCTCAATTGGCTTTTCTCACGAGAGAATCGCCGACCTTGCGGAGCACAGATGTGCGTCGCTGCAAACTCGGGCGCGTATCTGCGTAAAAAAGTTTTAAATTTGATCGGTAAATTTCGTTACTGGTCGTTGGATGGATTTCGTTTGGCTTTTTCTATTTGCAGAAGAGAGCAAACAACGCCGAAAGTGCGGTGACGTTACTGAAGCAACAAGTGAAAGCGCTCACAGTGAGTTGCTCCTGTATGTTTTTGTTTGGCTCAATAGCTTGAAGAATTGGACGGAAAGCTTGTCTCGCTCGTTTCCCTTCGCAGGCCGAGTTATCGAGTCTACGCTCGGAAAATCACGAGCTCAGGAGCACTGGCGGGGCGGCCGATTACCGGTTCCCGGGCACGGAAAGGAGATTCAAAGAGCTGAGCGCCGAGTTGCGGACGGCTGCCACCACGGCCGAGTTCTCGCTCAGGTCGGCACTCAAATTTTTCTAACAGATTAGAATTTCCATATTTTACGGCGAGAGAATATCGATCGGGGCGGCGGCGGCGGCGGCGGCGGCGGCAGCAGCAGCAGCAGCAGCAGCAGCAGCACATCGGCATTCAATCTTGGCATCTTGCTACCAACATTATATACTTTTTTTCATTTAAACATTGATCCACCAACAACAACATTATTGACAAAAACCCAAACATCAATTGGAATTTGTTGCGAAAATACGTTGGCCGTATTTGTCCGCAGGCAATTGATGTCGGGCGTGAACAATCTAAAGGCGATGGCATCCGCGCTGGAGATAGTCGACGGAACACTGGACAAAACCGAAGACTCTTTGCCCGACTTTGAAGAAGAAAACGCCGCTGGGCCAGCCTTGTAAACGCCCCCCCCCCCCCCCCCCGCGCATCGCTTAGTGCGAGTAACCTCGAGAATCATTGCGTACACGCGGGCCCCCTCACCTTCCTCCCAATTCCCAAGATCAAGTTCCTGAAAAGTAGCTTCTTACAGCTTTGGCTGTAACAACGGGAAAGAAGAAAGACAAAACAAAAAAAAAAAACCGTAACAACGATCGTCCGTTGAAACGTTTCGCCTTTTTTTCTTTCTTTTGACTCGAGAGATTCGTAATTTATTTTGTTATATTTTTGTACCTCCGACGATATCGAGCCTCTACGTGCGGTGGAGATCATATTCGCAGTGTAACACGAACTCAAAGTTAACAAGCTTTAAACCAAACAGTTTTGCCTATCGAAGCGACAAGCAGCAGAAGGGAGGGGGGGTGGGGGCACAGCCTAAAGTGTACGCGTATCGATAGGACATGGAAAATTATTTATAAAGCCCGGTACGTACTATTGCCGTGTAAAAATGTCGGTGTTTCGTCAAATACGGAACGTTTTTTTGTCGTCCTCTCCTTCATTCGTAGAAAAAACGGGAATGGACACGAGGGTGTAGTTTCTCCCTTCGCGGAGACTAAACGTCGAATATCACTTGGAGCTTTCATCGGTAGAAAAAATCGAAAAAGGGGGTAAAGACGGAACAGGACCACAAAGTATCGTGTAATATTTTCCAGGGGTTAATTCATTTCGTCCCTCTCTCTCTCTCTCTCGCAAATTGTGAAACGATTGTTTCTTTTTTTTTTTTTTTTTTTTTTTTTTTACGTCATTGAAATATTTTGCATCGTTACTACTCCATATGGATACAGGGCAACGAGCAAATCGGGGAAGGAGGCAAAATATTTCGCGCGAAACGAAACCCCCCGAGGTTGAGATTGAAAATGTTTTACGGGAGCAACATTAACTCTAGGCGAATTCGTCGTCGAATATGCTCAGAAGATCGGTCTGCGTCTCGGTATGGCTAATGCGCGTGTTTAGCCAGGATCTGTGTGAGTTTGCGACGGCGGACCCGAGCCTGATGGCTTCGTTGACACAGCCGTTGGTCTGGGTCTCGGCGGAGATGGTCGCGTCAGCGTCAAGCTCTGGCCACACGGTTTGCGTTTGTATGTCCGACAGTCCAAGATCCGAGGGCAGTATGTCGTTGCAAGTTTGGGTGCAAGTATTGCTGTAAAGCAATTGTTCGATGTCGTCAAAATTCTCAGTCGTTTGAGTCTCGTTGTTCGAGCTGAGGGCAAAGTTTCTCTCGTCGTTGTCGTCGTCTCGTCGCCGGTTGGCCAGCTCTGTTTGGGTTTCGATGCTGCTGCATCGATCGGCGAAACTTTCGCCGATCGTCAGCATCGGATCGGATCTCGAAATGCGGTTCCGCATTTCGAACGAGTAACACGAATTCTCGACCATGTTCAAGCAATTGGCTTGTACGTCGTGATTGTAGAACGCGGAAGCGAGAACAGTTTGGGTCACTGCGGCCCTCTCACTATCGCTCAGCGCCTCGAGCAAGTCCTTCTCGGGGCTAGTTTGCGTGCCCAGGCTTGCGTTCTTTTCTTCCCAAAAATCTTGCAGCGCAACGTCGTGGCGCATGGCCAATGGGCTCGTTGGAAACAAATTCTCGTGCAATGCAAGCTCCTTATCCAACGAGGCTCGCTCAACCTTCCTCCTTGTTGTCGTCGTCGTCGTCGTCGTCGTCGTCGTCGTTGTTGTAGTCGTCGTCGTCGTCGTCACAGTCGACTCATCGACGAGAGTCGCTGCAGAGGTTTGCCCGCTCGTTCGACCTCCGTTGGCCCGCAGCGTTTGGGTCTCGGCCGTTTTGCGAGCGCGTTTCTCCCGCGAGGACGGGCTCGTTTGGGTCTCGCGCGACTCCCGACGCTTCCACACCTTTATCGGACTACCCGGTGAAATCCTTCGAGGACGCTTAACCTCGTCCGTCTGCACAGCTGCGTCTAGGCTCATCCTTGTTCCCCCCGGATACGAACAACCGGTACGGTTGGGCAGTATCGACACAGGCTTGTTTCCACGCCGGGACAAGGCTACCTCAGGCGGAAATGGCGCCGTCGCTACAGCTATCGCTGGCGGACTCTTGGCTCGTCGATTGCGACTGTAAATTTGAGACAAAAAGCGCACCCCGGCCCTGCTGTATCTTCCAAAGGGTGAACGATTCTCTATTTACGTACGAAAAAGAATCCTTACGCCAGTGTCCTCTTGTACTTGTCGTCTATTGTGTGACCTGCTCGCTTTCCGTGAGTCAAGAGGGCCTCGTAAGTTCCAAAGATCCTCAGACAATCGCATGCAAATCGTACTCCGCATATCCTGAGATGAGCCAGCCTTGCCGCGTCTGTAGAGAAACTCTTGTCGCACCGTGTACACGCGAATTTCTTAGCCGCGTGTACCTTCAAGTAATGCTGTAAAAAGGAACAAAGAGCCAAAGGAGAAACGAATAAGGGTGTAAAAGGACAGAGGAGGATACACCCAATGTCGCCGCAATGGAGCGCCGAAAATGCGTACGAAGTAGGAGCTTTCTTTTTTGTTAGCCTCAAAAATGGCCAGTTTTAAGTAAATAGATTCTCTTTATCGTGATTACTGGTGACGGGGGGGATGAGGTGATGATCGTTTGTCGCGACGAACCTGTTTAAGATACTTCATCGTCGCGAAGTAACGCTGCGACTTGAGAGCGTAAACGCACATAATCTCGGGGCAGTGATAACGAACATCCTCCTTGACGTTTTTCTTCAGATTTTTGTGCTCGTGAATTTTCAACACGTGCATACGAAGACGAGGCTCGTTGCTGAAGGACAAACCGCACTCTTCGCACTTGACGTTGTTCACAATGACGCTGAGCTCGTCCGCACCGGGACAAACAATTTTCACGCAATTGTTCGCCATCGGTTTTATTCGGTTCTTCATTTGCCGTAAAATTGATAAACAAATCGATACGCGGGGATAAACGAGCGCCCTCAATCCCGCAGCGAAGAAACGTCAGAGTGCCCCCCCGGCTCGTTTGAGGCTCGTATTTCGATACGTGCACGCGCGTAGTAGTATACGCACGACAAGCCGGTGCGCGCGTGTCACATGGCGCACCCTCGCGAGCGGGCGCCAACTTTTGAAAACAGATGTCACCACGAGCGGAGCCGATTCGAGGCAAAGGCGCGCGCTGGACGACAAAAACAAAACAAAAAGAAATCTTTGCATTCGGTACGACTTTGACCTTCCCAATGTCACACTACCAGTTACGGCTTGTGCAGTGCATTCCAATATTTCATACGAATAAATGCGGATGATAATCGAGTAAAAATTACCAAAAATTCGTTGTATAAATAATAAAGTTATACATGGCACACACACACACACACACACACACACACACACACACATATTCTATAGATTGAATTTCGAAAGTTCCGTTTGGAGAAAAACATATATATCTACCCGACATTCAGCCGTTCGTGACAAATTATATTTTCAATTGGTAGAACATTTATGCAAGTGCAACTTAGACAAGCTCTCTCCCCATTAATTCAATCATCAATATTGAATAATAATTGAACCTTTATAATGTTTTGCCAATACTCGAAACATTCAAGAAACGTCACACGTTGACTTGATGAAGAAACCATGTTGAGAAGCACGTACACGTACATACGGAAAGAAGGGCGATATTTGTATACCTGCAACGACAAACCCAAACATGTAGTTTACAAATAAAAGACTTTTGGCAGAAAAGTCCAAAGACAAATTGACAATAAAAATGATCTGCATAAATAATCCATTTTTATTCAACAGTGTAACCTTTTAGCTATATGGGCTGAAAATTTCATTGATACATTCTTGAAATTGAACGAGCTGCAGAGCTTCCAACGGTTCCGAACGGACGAACCGTTGCAGCATGGCAGCAGCAGCACCACCACCACCACCACCACCACCACCACCACCACCACCACCACCATACTCGAAACTTTAAACGAGTTTTATTCGGAACGCTCTTTTCAAAATCAGTAGATATGATAGTTTTAGAGAACCACTCGATGAATTGTTTCCAAATTTACAGGAGATTTACGATGAGAAACATTTCAAGGTCATTGACGAGCTCATTTTCTTCTTCAAATCCTTAGGTACGTAAGGGTGACCATTTTTTTTTTTCATTGATTTTGTACGCTCGATGTGATGGCAGAAAAATGCAAAAAAATAAAAAAAAAAAAAAGAGGATCTATAAATCAACGATCGTCAAGAAAACTTGTATTCATATCGTTAATA
Organism: Ophion costatus; assembly: GCA_951751655.1. Classification (NCBI taxonomy): domain Eukaryota; kingdom Metazoa; phylum Arthropoda; class Insecta; order Hymenoptera; family Ichneumonidae; genus Ophion; species Ophion costatus. The sequence goes on from OX632368.1 coordinate 19,697, forward strand.
CGGATAACCCGTTTGATTTTTAGATTTCGGATGGAGCGGGTTTAAACTGTGGAGAGCGTGCACCGGCAAACGACGCGAAAAATATATCATCGTCCGCCGGCGGCCACGTTTTCATTGTTTTACGATATTTTTCGTTCCAAAGGCCCCGAATATAGGAGCTTTCGTGCTTTTGAAAAGAAAAAAAATGCGTTTTTTTCACCAGCCGTTGGGCGAAATTGTTTTTTGTTTTGTTTGTAATTTGCCAATTTTTTTCGTGCCTCTGGGTGGCTGTAGCCCTTGCTTTATTTGAAAAGCAGCTGTCGAA